>VUQI01025228.1:0-23342 GCA_015106735.1 Paratilapia polleni | reverse complement strand
ATGGAACCAGCTCCCAGTTTGGATTCGGGAGACAGACACCCTCTCTACTTTTAAGATTAGGCTTAAAACTTTCCTTTTTGATAGAGTTTATAGTTAGGGCTGGATCAGGTGACCCTGAACCATCCCTTAGTTATGCTGCAATAGGCTTAGGCTTGCTCATAGGGGGTCGTCTGATTGTTGGGGTTTTATCGTAGGGTCTTTACCCTAATATATAAAGCGCCTTGAGGCGACTGTTGTTGTGATTTGGCGCTATATAAATAAAATTGAATTGAATTGAATTGAATAGATGAAGGAAATGTTACCCTCGTGCTTGTTTGTGTCTGCTGAATCTAACCGATTCTGCACTGTTAGTCAGACATAAACAATCAGAAGATGTCGCCTTAGGCTCTGAAAGGATGTATTATTTCATTATTTTCTACCTTGTACAGACTTAAAGATTCTGGATAAAATGACTAAAATAATTGTCAGCTGCATCCATAATATAATGAAAAGCAAGTGTAATATGAAAAAGGCATCCAATCCACATCTCTGAAATCAAAATTAAAGTCTCCATCACCCATGGCCTGGAAAGCTTTGTCTCGCATGGCAGATCAATGATGCAAGTTCCTACATACAGGAACAACAAAACTCATGCACCGCTGCTTATTCAGAGATGAAGTACGTCAGTTATGACACACAGCATTTCCCTTGCCTTGATGTGTGCTGTTTACACTCAGAACCTCAGGGTAAGAATGCTTCTGACTGACCTTGGCGATGGGTAACTCTGGCATAATTTCCATCCTCGCTCCCATTCCTCTGACTTTACGTTGTGGGTTTAATATTCGGGATGTTGTTGATGTCTGAGGTTGAAGGAATCCCTTCCTGCTGGATGCTCAGCAGTGTTTCCTTAAAGACTCAACATCAAAAATGACACACATGGAAATGACTCACACAGCTGTCCCAAGAGTTCAGACACTTCAGCTAAAGTACCATGTTGACAGGTTCAAAACAGGATATGAGCTGGATAGGTCTATGTTTGTTACAGATGGCAGAATACTTAAAGAGCAGTGATAGCTGAAAGCTCTGATAAGCAAATCAAGCAGCTACAGTCACGTATCCAGTATGACCTACAAGTGGCCACACAAAGACTGAACTGGAAGTCACAAACATTAATAGTCTTACAGTAACTTACAGTACAGTTTTTTTCCAATGCAGAAGCAACCCTCTTAACAGCATTTGGCATGCAAATGGGCCAACTCCTTAAAAGCACAGAAAAGCAGCAAATATTTGCAAATATTTATATCACGTTTTTCCAGAATCACAGCTCTTTTGCACACACTTTAAGTCCTTTTCTTCATTTGCACTCAGGGGACAGATTTCCCAAAGGCTTAGGAGCTATGAAATAACAAAGAAAAGCAAAATCATTGCTGAGAATAGCCCATAACCGTCTTGGCTAATGTCATTTATAAACTAGCGGGGCCATAATTGTGCAGGCAAAACTGGATTGAAAATAACTAGATTGCACACAGTCCATGTGTTTTCAGTGCACTTAATTTACCAGCACAAAACAGACAGACATTAAGACTGGCCTAGATATACAGTGACATCCCTTTTGCCTCAACATATTAACGGAATTAATTTTTGATTTTGCATTGATATTCTGTCTAAATGTTAAAACCTTCTGTTAACTTTTCTACTGTCATGTCATTATATTCAAGCAACACAGGCAATGAATACAAAACTCAGCTCATATTTTCTCTACCAACTTAATGGCTCTTTAATTTTAATGACAGGCTCACTGCTAATTGTTGCCACTGCAGCAAACCATTTGGAGCACAGCACACTGCACTTGTGAAAACTGATTTGCCTTTCTTTTGAAACAAATAAAAACAAATAAAAACCTTGAGTTTGCTTTGGCTTCTGTTATCCACGGCAATGCGGGAAACTACACGTGTGAAACGGCCTACCTGCTGCTTACAGAGAGAGGTTTAAGGGTCCTGCCCTGGTGTAGTTTTCTAGGCGTCAGCATCTAGCGGACATGAGAGGAATCGCAGCTTTAAGCAGTTTCTCATCATATCACTATGAAGCCCCGGTTACGTGTGTGTATGTCTCTGGAAGTATTCCGAGGTACAGGTTCCCTATACTTTGTTCAGACGTGTCAGTTGGGTTAGATTATGTTATACAAGAACGCCTTTATTTCAGAGTAGACGTTAGTTTCCTGTAGCTGCATCCGCCCCAGTCATCTTATAAGGTAGGAGAGCAAAATTAGTAATTTCCACGTTTATGTTAGATCTATATTAGAGCTTTGGTATAAACTTCCTATTATTTATAGCAAAAAAAAAACTATCAATATATCAATTATATCTATATGATAAATATTATTCTCTGAGACTTCGCTATTTAGTTGTCAGGATGGCCGAGCGGTCTAAGGCGCTGCGTTCAGGTCGCAGTCTCCCCTGGAGGCGTGGGTTCGAATCCCACTTCTGACAGAATCCTTTTTTCGAAGCTCTGTACCCTGGTTGTTGTTATCATAACAACTTTGTTACAAACAAGAGTCGTTGACAAATAAGCTGTGATCAGAGAAGGCGAACAACAGTTTTCATATATTGCAATTGCTTTAAAACTGTGAGGGCATCTGAGCACAGAGCAGTATATATATTTCATCATGATATCACTTTAAATTACTTATGAAGAATAATTACAGCCATGACTATTCTTTAAAAAAATAATTTATGAAAAACAAATGAGTTGACATTAGGAAAGATGTAAGCATTATATTTCCTGTGCACAGAATTCTAATTTCAGGACAAAGCAGGCTCTACATGATCCTGTCATTTATGCTTGTGTCTGCAGTAATACACCACGTTAAATAGTGAATAATGACTACACAGTGTGTGGAATAGGAGTTTTTAAACAATATTGGCACCAATTTTGAATTTTTATCACAGCACAACATCCAAGTTACAACCAGGGTTTAACAGAAGGTCCTTTCTGGATGAAGGGTTTGCATAAATTGTTACTCAGTGGGCTGTCCAAAAGAGCTACAACTTACAAAAAGACATTATCCCACAGTATGCAATTTCATAATGGAATAGTTTTAGGGGTAAGGTGGCATGGAAAAAGGTGTGGCTTTCTATCAAGCTTATTGAAGGACAGCCCATCTAAAAGAAAAGGAAAAACAACAAAAAAAAAACCTTGCGCCCTAGAGCAGTAAATATTTGATTTATCCTAAAAGGCTAAATAGCTTAGGTTTGCTTATACAGTAGAAGAAACTGTTTGAGTACTTTTAGCTCTCACTAATAGGATTTATGTCTTACAGGCTGACTGCTCTAAAAACAGTGACTTTTTGTGTTTTTGCTCAAAACAGAAATGGTTATGGTCGGACATTTGTTGTACGTGAATCACAACAGATGAACATGCACAACAAAGTGTATGTAAACACAATATTAAACATTTCATGTAAAAGCAAATGCATTACATCTCTTGAACTGAAATACATCCAAATCTATTTACAGCATGAATAATGATGAACAACACTACAAATAACCTGTGCCTTCTGTGTGCCAGGAAAAGGTTAAAGGGTGTAACGCCGTAAAGCCTGTCTGGACATGCTGTCATGAAATTGGTGCAGGTTCTTCTTTGTACAGATTAAATCCTAGTGACATGAACCTGTAACTCATAGCTTCTGTTGTGACTGTGTAAGTTTGGTGCCGTAGGATACAAGCAAGAAACTGTACTGTGTGCCGCTGCAGTGCCACAATATAAATAGTTAAAAAGAAAAATAGAACTTCTTTACAAAACAAAAACAAACAAGAAACAAAACAATACATTTTTTTTCCACAGTATTAGCCCTAGGCCTCGAGGTAACAGAAGGATCTTTTGCTTTTCTTATCATTCAAACCTGGAGAGATCCCATAGAGTTAATGCGCAAGGTCAGGTGACTTAAACAGGGATTTAAGGTGTCTTCCTGTACTTTCTCTGGGTTGGAGGTAGAGGTTGATGGGCAGCTTTTATACTGGCATGCGGAATGTTTTTCCAAGTGTGTTTTTAACTTAAGATAGTGTAGGCATCTGAACTTAAAATATAAAACATTGGCAAAAAAACATCATTTTAAATCATTTGTGCCTAAATTGGTAGTATTTGTTGTTACTCTGTGTATGTCATTTAAACAATTGTTTAATGTTTCATTATGGAACCACGGGAACCTACAGAGCCTAAATTAATCCAGTTGCTTAACAAAATTACCATGTGTGACCATTAGTGTACCTTTTAAGTGAGAGTGTTTATCCCATCTTGTACTCAACCTTCAATTTAAACGTCTAAGCCTTACCCTTTAACTGGAGCCATTTATCGGTGCTTCACCTTCCTCTATGCATGCTTTATTAAGACTGTGACTTAATATAGCACTTAATATAGGAGTCTTGCTGCACAGCAGGTTGCACACTAATTAGCCCTGACATTTTAACTGCAGCCAGGAGGGGGGAGTGCTAAGCCTGAGCATCACTGCACACGTGCAAGCTTGACAGATGACGAGCTTCACTGAGTCCTGCTGTGACTATGATCACAGCAATATTTAGTTTCCAGCCACTGCATGTATACAGTGGAGGCTGGAAACTAAATACTGGTTATATTAAAGTCCATTTAATGCAGACTAAAGGTGCTTAGAAACCTCTGACAGGCTGGCAGAGGATGCAGCTTGTAATTCATTTGGCACATCCCAGAACAGTAAAAATCCTCCTCTGTCTCCCCATGACGACTTAATTCAGCGCTGACTCAAACTGGGTCCTGATTTCATTCATTTGACTGACTGAGGGGAGGTGCTTCCCTAGGACAGGAAAGCCCACGGTCAAAATAAACCTCAGCGTGGCTTCTGAGTCACTCCTTTACCTCATGACTCAGCAGGGGGGGTCTTTCTGTAATTTTCTCCAATGAGTCAGGACATAATCAACTCATGGTCAACTCCATCCTACTGTGACCCATCAAGCCTGTTAAGGCTCAAGACAGATGGTGTAAAGGCTCACGCCATGGATGTGCATGTAGTCTTCACGGGTGCTCATGTGACTAAGCACTTCTTGAAACTCCCCGCATCACAGCAGCAGGGAGGAACTGGTATGCCGTCTGTGAGCCTCTGATAAGGAGAACCCCCCATGTATTCTGTGGCAGTTTCTTTGTCTTGAAAAGATTGATCTGACCCAGAGGGATATTTAGACAAGAAAAGTACAGTTTTTAAATGAGCTTCACACACACTGTAAAGCACATGGAACAAATGCAGGTGGAACATATGCTGAAATGTTTTGAGCCTTGTGACTGTTTTACATGCTCCACCACAGCAATCTGTCTGAGGAGATTCTGACAGCCTGCCAGCTTGAGTTGAAGTAGGCTAATTAGGGGGCAGTGCCTCTAGTATTTGTATGACAGTGACCCGGAAAATAATTGGGTAATTTAAATGCTGGAGTTTAATAATGATACAACCCTTGAGGCAATTCTCTGCTTCCTGCCAGCAATCATGTCTTAATTGTAGTGGGGTACTGATGACTACACAGCATGACACATCAATTAGAGGAGCTGGTGTGAAATGGACGGGTGACATTTAGGTTGTAGATCACTTGAAAGCCTGCAAAACCTGGTGTACTTTGTTTATTTTTTTGCTTACACATTTTGAAGTGCAGCAACAAAATGTCACAGAGTTGTATTTAAATCGCCGGAACAGCAGACTATAATGAAGACTGAAGCATGAGAAGAAAACAGTCAGGTTTTTGTGTTCCTGGGAATTAGACCAACGATTTCTGTTCTGCACTTACATCCACCTTTGAATGGGAGGACAGTTTCAGTTTATCCCCCTTTTGATGATGATTGATGCAGACCCAAGTCAGAGTTGGATCTGACAGTGATGGGCTTGAGATTTTTCCTGTCTCCACTACCACCATGAGAAATGATAAGAAAACCTAAGATGCAACAAGTGCAGGCAATGTTTATGGTTGTTGAAAGTTATTCTGGGAATTGAAGGAAACAATCAGAGAAAGGGAAGCTGAAAAACATATGTCAAGTCAAATCAGCTTTTATATATATATATATATATATATATATATATATATAGTTAAAAATATGTTGTTACAGTAACAAGATTACTTTTAAATTACAACTTTACATGTTGCCATGTCTTGCTTTCGTATATTAAGCAGCCATTAGTGATAACCAACATGTAGTGTCAGAGACAAAACACAAAGGTATATAATGATTACTGAGAGAATGAAATATGAAAATTTAAGAAGGAATCACACTTAGTCACTGAATGTTACTGAGCCTTCAGTTGCTTTCTAAGTGTTTAACACCCTTTATGCAATGGTGAAGTCCAAGTCATGTGTCCAAAGCCTCAGCAGATTTTAGTCCAATCTCAGAGTGATTAGCAGGGCTTTTCAGTCTATCCTTAGTGTCCCATGTATCTGATTAGCAGGTAGGCCTGCTTCCCGGGGGAGGATTTTTCACTGGTTTCTCTTTTCTTTCCTTGCTATAAACCTCATGTTTCTCTGGGAGTTTACACCTCACATTCTGTAGCTTTGGGAGTTGTTTTAATTGTCTGGACTATAATTGTTGATCATGTAAGTATACTTCCTCTGAGTTTATGTATGCTTTTTATTGTGGATACTGCACATTTTGGCTGGACTGCTGCTTTGCTTGCAAATTTCTCACGTTTCATTTCCACAACAGAAATGCAGTGAGTGAAGAAAGAAAAACCTGTAATGCAGTTTTTCTTGCAGATCAAATTAGGCATTTAGGACATGCTGGGTAGTTTTGACATGCAACAGTCTCTGTTAAACTAGATGGACTCATCTGCATGCATGAACTCTTTTCAGAGTCTTGGTTACCGGAGATGCATTCTTCTAGGCATCCAAGGCTGCATATATTTCTTTATTTGGCAAATAAAGAAACACTTTTTGTATTTCTTTATGCAGTACTTTCCAGTGAGTAGATAACTGGCATTTTATATAGACAGCAATATAGCAATTTATACTGAGGTGCTTTGCTACTATAGGACACAGATGATAAGAGCAATATTAAAACATATATTTCAAAGAATGTATTCAAGACTTGCACATAAATTAAGTGAAACAGGCCTTCATATTATGGAGAACAGAAAAACCTTTTCTATTCATGTTATATCTAAGATAATCATATCCTCTGAAGGGTATAAATAGATATAGGTTAAACTACAAAAGATTGGCAACATGACATGTGAGAATATTTACAGCAATAACTGACTTTTCTTTTCTTTGCCAAAATGTTCAGCTACAGGAAACACTTGCTGTTTGACTTGCAGGTCTACAAATTTGCTAATACAAGAACAAGGATAACAGCCAAGCCTGTTCTTTATAGGTGTCAGTCAAGCTTAGCCTATTTCAACATTCTTTTTTTTTTTTTAATCTGCAGCATTTTTATTTGCATTTCATAGTGGGCTTGCATCCCTTTCCATCCAGCAACAATGAATTGTCTTTACCTCCAAGTATTGTCACAGTGAGAATGCATTGTGCCTATTGCAGATATTTCTGCTTTTTATAGGTAATCCTTGAATTTTAATTGCAGGAGAAGCCGGCTGAGTGTATTTTTGTCAGTGACAGGCACAATCACTGAGGTGATGTCCACTTCCACTGTGAGCAGAGACTTAAGCTTGTTATTTAAAGTCACTTAAGGATTTATTTGTGGCTGTATCCTCATTATCCCTGTCTTCATGTACTCTTTGATCTCTACAGCGGTCTGCACATATGTATCATGCGTGCCATGTGTGTCACACTTTAAAATGTTGTAATGGTGTAAGTGTAGATAAAAGTGCTGTATGAATGTATGTGAGACTGGGTGAATGTGGCCTGTAGTGTAAAGCGCTTTGAGTACACAGAAACTGAGTAGAAAAGTGCTATATAAGTACCAGTCATATGGTAAATGGTAAACACATTTACCATATGTTGCCTTCCTTATTTGGCCTCTGAGTCAATACCTCTCTTACCCTGATTCATCACACTTTGCTGTGACTAAGCAACCTTTAAACTTGTGAACACATGCTCAGTGTATGTAAATGGTTATGTGATATACACTCACCTGCCACTTTATTAGGTACAAATATTTAACTGCTCAATAACGCAAATATATCAAATTAGCCAATCAATGGCAGGAACTCAGTGCATTTAGGCATGTAGACATGGTCAAGCCGACCTGCTGAAGTTCAAACCGAGCATCAGAAGGGGGAAAAAAAAGGTGATTTAAGTGACTTTGAATGTGGTATGGTTGTTAGTGCCAGAAAGGCTGGTATGGGTATTTCATAAACTACTGATCTACTGGGATTTTCTCACAAAACCATCTCTAGAGTTTACAGAGAATGGTCCAAAAAAGAGAAAATATCCAGTGAGCGGCAGTTCTCTGGGTGAAAACGCCTTGTTGATGCCAGAGATCAGAGGAGACTGCAACACTGCAACAGGAGAAGAATGCAACAGTAACTAAAATAACCACTCATTCCAACAAATGTATGCAGAAGACCATCTCTGAATGCACAACACCTCAAACCTTGAAGCAGATGGTCTACAGCAGCAGAAGATCACACCAGCAAAGAACAGGAAATTGAGGCTACAATTTGCACAGGCTCACCAACGTTAGACACCAGAAAATTGGAAAACGTTGCCTGCTCTGATGAGTCTCAATTTTTTTCTGCAACATTCAGATGGTAGGGTCAGAATTTGGTGTAAACAACATGAAAGCATGAAGCTATCTGACAGTTCAGGCCGGTTGTGGTGGTGTAATGCTGTGGGGGATATTTTCTTGGCACACTTTGGGCCCTTTAGTACCAAGTGAGCATCATTTAAACACCACAGCCTACCTGAGTATTGTTGCTGACCATGTCCATCCCTTCATAACCAGAGTGTACCCATCTTCTAATGGCTGCTTCCAGCAGGATAACACACCATGTCACAAAGCTCAGATCATCTCAAACTGATTTCTTGAACATGACAATAAGTTCACTGCACTCAGATGGCCTCCACAGTCACCAGATCTCAATCCGGTAGAACACCTTTGGGATGTGGTGGAACAGGAAATTTGCATCTTGGTTGTGCAGCAACTACGTGGTGCTATCATGTCAATATGGACCAAAATCTCAGAGGAATGTGTCCAGCACCTTGTTGAATCTATGCCACAAAGAGTTAAGGCCATTCTGAAGGCAAAAGGTGGTCCAACCCAGTACTAGCAAGGTGTACCTAACAAAGTGGCTGGTGAGTCTGTGTTCTCAGCCATGTTAGTCTGGACAGAGATGTTTTGTCAAAAATTGTTTTTGTTTTAAAACGGCATTCTGAAAAAGGAAAACGTATTAGTATGAACATAGCCTTAATACAGCCGTGGCCATGATCCTTAAGTGAAAGCCCGTGTAATCTGTTGCAACGGTGCTTTTCCTAGTGTGATGTGAAGCCAAACTGTCTGCTTTGAAAAGACTCTCTAGGTAATAATCTTTCCTATTTTCTGGTATTTCACTGGGGAAAAACCTTTTGTCATAGACCATACATAAAAGCTTCATGAGATGATGTCACTATGTGACTCCTTAAAGCGGTTTGTAGTACAACTGAATGCTGAGCATGATGAAACATTTTAAACAATTTAAATAAGAATTTCCACCTGGACCATTATCATAAGCAGGGAAATTAGCATAGAAACCAAAACTTTTTTTTAACAAGCTTTAAACATGTTCATTTCAGGCATCTGCCAGGTACTGTTACTACTATTACTACTACTAATTATTATCATTATTATTGTTATTAGTGTTATTATTATTATTATTATTATTATTTCAACAGCTGTAACAAAAAAAAATCCCAAATTTCCATCTCATCTCACATGAAGTTGGGCCACTTTAGCATGGGATTCTGCAGAAATCGACTCGCTTTGGAGCCAGCTTCTAGTGGCCATTTAAGCAACTGCAAGTGTTTTTCGCACTTGCATGTCGGCTTGATTTTTGCTTATTTTTACCTAGTGATGATTCACATTGACCTCAAAAACTTCAAAGTCTTGTTTTATTGTTGCTTCTGAGATTTCAAAGATATTCACAGTCTTCCTTGGTGGATAGGGTTTGCTCAGGTGAAAAGCTGCAATGTTAAGTCAGTCATTTAGCCTGCTAACAGAGAGTTAATCAGCAACTAGTTCGGCATGATGTTAGTTCAGGCAGGCCGCAAAGTCAAGCTCAGCCACAATCCCGGCAGATCAGTTGATGTTACTGCCAGTCCACATCAGTTGATGGCTCAGCTAATACACATCCAATTAATAAATCTCCTATAGAGCTACTTTATGTTCTTTATCCACCCAGCTTCATCCCAGTTCCTTATTCTCATGTTGTATCTGAGTTAATCAATGTGTGTCATATGTGTTACGTGGAAGGACAGGGAGCCCCCAGAACAGAGCCATGCCACCGCAAATAAACAAATGCAGATTGAAACAGCAGTTTCCTTTTAACTATAGTGGTCCTGACTGAATTTTGATAATCATTAACTCACACAAGTAAACATGCCAAACACTTGTTGCAATATGTTCTGTTCTTTTCTGACATTACACTGAATTGAATATATTGTTTTCATATTTATACATGTCATTAAACAAAATATTAACCAGAAGGTTAATCAGTTATCAAAGAAATAATAGTCACATTATTCAATAATAAAAATAATAATTAGCTTTAGTCCAAATGAGGTGGTCACATATAGAGATTAGATTCACCCATGTGTCTGTTCAAAGATGGTCTTCCTTGATCTTTCTCTGGCTCGATCTTTCTTAGCTGGAAGCGCTATAAAAAGTTTATTTCCCCTAATATTGGAACTAAACTCCCATGTTTTTGGAAGACAATCCATGAATTTATGCAAAACTTCACATAATGACTGTATTTGGATAAAAATTGGTAGAACTTCTTAAAATATTGTTCCAGTGTTATCAGCTCCTCTACACTGCTCCTCTTTGACTTGGAAAGAAAACATAGCTCAGCTCCAGCTCTTCTCCCTTTCGTGACAACTGGCCTGTTTTCTTCTGCAACAGCACGGAGCCATCATCGTCTGCATCCTTTGTGAGATGGCACGCCTTCATTTGTTTCTGTCATAAAGCATCGTCCGCTCACTCCATCTGTCGCGCCGCATCAGCCGCTCCGATATTGATAAGAGCCGAGCCTTCGTGTGAACCGAGAGGCCTGGGGTCATGGTGGAAAGAGGAGATGAACCATGGGACGCATGTCTTTACATTGCAAAGCACCCACAGGTCACAATCCCCAGTAGCTGTCAACCGATCACATTCCCCAATACTCCTTTACATTAACCTCCAGTTGCACTCCTTTTCCACACGCTTTGTTTTTCCTTCCTTTTCCTTTCTCATCTCTAGCCCTTTATTATGTGTCCTGCATGTGCAATTCACATATCTTTATTGGCTCCTGTTTACATGTGTGTTCCTAGAGACTGCTCTCGGAGCCCTGGCCAGAGTCCTAAGAGAAGACTGGAAGCAGAGTGTGGACCTGGCAACAACCATCATCTATGTCTTCTTCTGCTTTTCCAGGTAAACAATCAAGTATATTGTTTCAAGAGTTGTCATATAGCAGGGTTGCTCCTGGCTCAGAATGGGCATTTGGGAGATGACTTCACACGCAAGCACGATTGGTCTGTGTACAATAAAGGCAGTGGTTCTGACTTATGGAAATTTGCATTTAATAAATAAAAATGCTTGTTATGGTTGGGTAAATGAAACCCCATTAACAAAACTATTTGAAAATATGATTTCATTATGATGCTAGCAATTTTCCTTTTCGCCCCCCTCCAAATAGCTGGGTTGGGGGTTTCTTTGTCAGTTCCAGGCAAGTGGATAAGTGGATAATCACTTACTCATTAACTTTAGTTTGTTGCAAATGAGGGTTAATACTGGATTCAAATTTGATGAAAGTTTATCAAACACTAATCCTATTTTCAAGGTGATATTTTTAGGAGTGTTTTAAGATTTATTTATGTTTTCAACTTCTGTGCATCTGCAAGGTTTTGCATGATATAAATTTGTGAAATTTATGCCCACATGGACTGTACCCATGGACAAACATGTGAAATTACTTGTTAGTGTGGCACAAGACTTAATCACTCATGGGTCCCCTCTGCACAGAATGCCAACACAGCTTGTTCAGTTCTCAGAAACACTTAATTTTTTTAAGCACACACATGCAACACGTCAGCTGAGCTGCCCTGCTGTTGAGCGCAGCTTAGAACCTGCTGTCCTTTGTAGGGTTTTTTTATTCCCATCTCTCCTGACCGGCCTGAGATATTCTTTGCTATTTCACTGCACACCACTCCAGGTTCTGACACACTACTGAAACAGGGAGAGAGAGTGATTACCCCACGCACAACAGGTGTGCCACTCACCTCCCCTGATGCTGCCCCTGAACCATCCAGCTCCATCTCTCCCGTCTGCAGCCGAGCAAAGACCACAACCAACCACCACAGTTAATGACATGTTTTCATGTAATCAGTTTGTGTGGATACCCCTAGCAGTAGATATATTACATGGCTGCTCAACCAAACATACCAGCCATATCTGACTTGTTAATATGTCGTTCCACCTTTAAATTGTAGCATTCCAGTCCATGTCCAGGTGTTTGGAGGCGTTGAGGTTGAAGCACTTCAGTCCCATGCTAGCAAAACCATTCCATTATTACAGTAGGTTAAAATAACCACTCTGTCTAAGTTGTCACTGTAGCAGAACTAAGTAGCCCAAAGCAGAAGAACCACACCCAGATCAAAAGTTCACGTTCAAACATGCTATTTGTGTGTATTTGTTTGCATTTAAAGCACAAACCCACCCTTCCAGTAACAACACTCAAACACTTTTGTTACCCATGTCATTACCTTCTGTGTGTTGTCTGAATTTCAGGTTTACTAGCACTGGCCCTTACAGTCACTTGCTCATCTTTATCCTCTGCTCTACCCTCTCTCTCACAGTAGTCATCTACCTTTGGCAGTGTACCCAGCACAGAAGTTTTACTCTTCTGCTGGGTGTTCAGAAACACTAAAATTAGCCCTCACTAAAATAATACATAAACGTCTGTCAGAGCTGATTTAGGCTGCAAGAGGACCTGTATGTCTGAAAACTGATCGTCATTCTTGGCTTGTCTCCATGTCCATGTTATGCTATTTGGATTGTGAAATGGCTCATGTTGTACTGATTATAAGTCGGACCAGGACATACTGTTTGACTGGATGTGTTTTGACTTTGACAGTTTACTTTGTAAACTACTTCAGGGGTGACGGATTGGGTCATTTTAATGACAGTTCCCAGCTGGAATCCCAAATCTGATTTTTCAGTTTTGAAAATCCACTTTTGGATAAATGGAAGTCTTTTTTCCTTCAGTTTCTCCCAGTTCCATGGCCTGGTCACACATTTCAAGATTGGGGCCCTGTGTATGAACATCATTGAGCATGAGCTGAAGAGGTATGACCTCTGGCAAGATGAGCTGCAAAAGAAGAAGAAGGCCTATATCCTTTTCTAAAACCTCAAAAATACTCTGAAGTTTTTATAAAAAGTTTTAATTTACAAATTAGCTGATGTCTGTGTTGAAAGTATGTTATAGAGTCTGTTCTAACTTTGACCATGGTTCAGTATAAGTATTTTTATTTTGTGTTTTGTGTGTGCTTTGTATTTATTTGAGTTCCTTGACTGATGCCACATGAAGAATT
Source organism: Paratilapia polleni (assembly GCA_015106735.1). NCBI lineage: Eukaryota > Metazoa > Chordata > Actinopteri > Cichliformes > Cichlidae > Paratilapia > Paratilapia polleni. The sequence goes on along the minus strand of VUQI01025228.1, from coordinate 9,642 downwards.
CTCTGAGAATCAAAATCTAAAAAAAGAACATGAGAAGTCTTTCAGAAAGTACCAGAGCCTTCTGATCAAGCAGGAGCAGCTTCTCAGAGGTACCATGCTCTTAAAACTTTCTAATCCATGTACATCTCATTTTACCTGATGATCTGTTCAGCTTTCTTCTGGCTTGTTCTCCCTGTGTAGATTAACGTTTTAGCCCGATCAAATTGTTGATGATTTGGTATGATCCTGGATCATTTGCTTCTTTGGAGCTGTTATTCCATAAAGTTAAACCAACTCAGGAGTTTAAAGATTAAATGGCAACTTAAACTGTATCACCTGGCCATGGCTGCAGCATTCCTGTGAGAGGAGCTGGTTGTGATTGATGCCCTGATATAAGAAGAGCATTCAAAGAGGAGAGAATATTGGGTAAATGGACTGGTACTTATATAGCACCTTTCTACTCAATTTGAGCACTCAAAGCACTTTCTACTACAAATCTCATTCACCCAATCACACACACATTCATCTATATCTAAGCACTGTTTAGCACACACTCTGATGGAGGGGGCTACTTGGGGTTCAGTAGATTGCCCAAGGATACTTCAACACATGGACTGAAGGAGCCAGGGATCGATCCAGCGACTTTCCTATTGGTTGATAACCCGCTCTCCCACCTGAGCCACAGCTGCCCCAGGGTATTGATCCCCTTTAGAGTACCCTGGAGAAAATTTGGAATTCCCTGCCAGCACTCACAAAAACAATTGGGAACGAAATAAAGATCATTAATATTTGTTTCCCACGATACTTTACTCTGTTTGCTTTTAAAGGACAGAAATTAATCACCTATTTGTTATCAGTCCATCAGAATAATACGACATAGCCATTTGAAAAATGAATCAATAATTGCATTTGTCATTTTTCAAACCAAAATGTAAAACTTTGCCCTTTTCAGTGTCTCACATATGAAGATGTTCTCTTTTTCTTTTATACTGGTAATCAGATAAAAAGACTTAAAAAAATTACTAGGGACTGTGTGTATTTTCACCGTTTCAAAGTTTTACAGGAAATTCAATTCAATTCAATTCAATTCAATTTTATTTATATAGAGCCAAATCACAACAACAGTCGTCTCAAGGCGCTTTATATTTTAGGGTAAAGACCCTACAATATTAGACAGAAAACCCCAACAATCTAAAATAAAATAATAAAATACAAGATGAATCAATAATTTATCTAATCGTTGGTTGCAATTCTGAAGCAGATTCAGCTAATCTGCTTGAGGATTGCTGCAAAAGACAAGGAAGATGTCAATTGGTGAGCAGTCTAAGAGCCAGTAATCTGCATAGAGCACTGGTTTGTTCACATAGTACAGGATGAAAGTGTTTTTTCTGTTTCTGACAAAAACAAAAGTCTGCAAAAGTCCTCATGTTGTGAGGGTCACTGTAGTCAGTTTGCTGGACTGAGACTTGCTGTTGACTCCTAGCTTGACTGAATTTGGCATGCTCTCAGACTGCTGTTGAATATGGCACTATGAGCAAACACCAGTAATATCATGGGGATTCCAGTCCATTTGTTTAACCTCTGCAATGCAAACCTGGCTTAAAAATTCTAGTGGAGATGCCAGAATTTATTTTTGTTACCAGATAACGTTGGCTGTGTGTGTGTGTGTGTGTGTGTGTGTGTGTGTGTGTGTGTGTGTGTATGTTTGTTCATCTTCAGTTATGATAAACAAAGCTATATAGTACAGCATCTCAAAAAATTTTTGAATATTGTGAAAAAGTTATTTTTTTGTTATTTAATTCAAAAATATAACCTTGCTTTCACATATTTTATATTCTATTCTATTACACATAAAGTGAAATATTTCAAACCTTTTTTGTTTTCATTTTGATGACTATGGCTTATAACTCATGAAAATCAGAAATCCAGAATTTCAAATTATTAGAATATTTCCTAAGATTAATCAAAGAAAAGTACTTAGAAAATAGAAATGTCCAACTTCTGAAAAGTATGTTAATTTATGCACTCAGTGCTTGGTTAGGACTCCTTTACTATGAATTATTGCATCAATGTGGCACAGCTGAGGTGTTATTGTAGCCCAGGTTGCTTTGATAGCGGCCTTCAGCTCATCTGTATTTTTGGGTCTGGTGTTTCTCATTTTCCTCTTGACAGTACCTCAGAGATTCTCTAAGAGGTCCAGGTCAGGAGAGTTGGCTGGCCAATCAAGCACAGTAATAACATGGTCAGTAAGACATTTGGCAGTGGTTTTGGCACTGTGTGCAGTCCTGCTAGACAAATTCAAATCAGGTGTATTTCTTGCTTGTCAAGAAAGAATTTGATCCATCTACAACTAATGAATATTTTCATTATGGATTAATGAATTTCCATAACAGGCGCTGTAATGATTATCAAAATTTTGCTGCCAGTTTTCTGTCAACTGGCTAACTGATAAATAGTTTCAGCTGTTCTTGCATAAATGGAAATGGACTGGCATTTATAGAGTTACATTTTAACCATAAATTCATACGTGCTTTATTCTAAAAATTTGAAGCACTTCATCTACCTCACATCCACGGCCAGTTCAGATTAACCTGACATGCACATCTTTGGAGTGCAGGACGAAGCCGAAATACCTTGAGAGAACCCACAGAGGCACAGGGAGAACATGCAAACTCCACACAGAAAGCCTCCAGCTAGAGTTTGAGCCAGGAACCTTCTTGCTGTTAGGCAACAGTGCTAACCCCTCCATCATCACGTCACTAAGCTGACAGCACCAAGGATTTCCATGCCATCTCCCATCCAAGTTCTAACCAAACCTGACCATGCTTAGCTTCAAAGATCAGACAAAATCAGGTGTGGTATGGCTTACTACCCTGCTGTTTTTCACCAATCACCACCAACACCAGCAGATGACATTGCACCCCAAATCATCACAGACTGGAAACTTCACTCTTTACTTCAAACACCTTGGATTCTGTGGCTATCCACTCTTCCTCAAGACTCGAGGACCTTGATTCCCAAATGAAATTCATAATGTACTTTCATCTGTAAAGAGGACTTTGAACCACTGAGCAACATTCCACTTCTTTTTCTCCTTAGCCCAGGTAAGACGCTTCTGATGGTGTCTCTATTCCAGGAGTGGCTTGATATTAGGACTGTGTGTCAGTTGTAGCAGTTGTCCCAAGTTCTTGAATCGATTTTTCTTGACAGTCCTCTCAAGGCTGCGGCCATCTCTGTTATTTATGCACCTTTTCCTACCACACTTTCCCTTCCAGTCAACTTTCCATTAATATGCTTTGATATAGCACTCTGCAAACAGCCAGCCTTTTCAGCAGTGACCTTCTGTGGCTTAGCCTCCTTGTGGAGGGTGTTGATGACAGGACAACAGTCAAGTCAGCAGTCTTCCCCATGATTGTGGTTGCATGTACTGAACTAGACTGAGAGATACAGAGTGTTTATACTGTTTGAATAGTAATTTATTAAACTTGAAATGAAATATTCCAATATTTTCAGGTACTGGATTTCTGATTTCCATGAGCTATAAACCATAATCATCAAAATTAAAACAAAAAAGGGCTTGAAATATTTCACTTTACATGTAAGGAAAATAGAATACATGAAAGTTTACCTTTTTGAATTAAATTTTCACCACATTTTAATTTTTTGAGATTCGCTAGTGTAAATCTTTAGCATTGTTTTAGTTTAGTATATTTTTGTATTTTTTGCATTTTTTTGTGTCATAACAGTCTGAAGGTCTATTTTTCTAACTAAGTAAAGGGTTTATTTATGGAGCCCATTTCTAAGCAACAGTTCTAAAAAAGAGGAGAGCTTAAAAATCAAGTAACAGGCACAAGAACCAACTAAAATGAATGTACAAGAATGACCACTGCCTCTGCCATTTTTAACCTTGCAGTTGCTCTGTGTCTGCTGCTCAACCTGGCTGAAGACATGCGCACAGAGCTGAAGATGAGGAACAAAAACATTGTCCATATGCTGGTGAGGATCATGGACCGTGAGGATAAGGAGCTACTGCTGGTTGTCATCTCCTTCCTCAAGAAGCTCTCCATCTTTCTGGAGAACAAAAATGACATGGTGAGCAAGGGGGGCTTGGAGTGGAAGTGAGAGGAGGCATTGTTAAACATTACAGATTAATTGCATACAGGATATTTGTAACATTTTTCAAATTCAAAAGGAAAATGCTGGGCCATTTGTGCATGAACTGAAGCTCATGCAGCAAAATAACCACCTTAAGCACACAAAGGTATATCATAGAATGATGAAAGAAGAATAAAGATAATGTTTTGCACTGGCCAAGTCAAAGTCATGACCTTAATCCAAGAAAAATATTGTGGAAAGACCTGAAGTGAACAGTTCATGTAAGGAAACTGGTTTCCTCTGGGTTTAAATATTTTGGGAAGCATGTGGGAGAATGTCCCAAGTCAACAGAAATGTTACATATTGGACCAGACTAATTATTACAGAGTTCTAGCTCACAATTCTGTAATTCAGTGTAAAAATATTACATCATGGATTTTAACCAAAATAGGGAAAAAAGTTACAGAAGTGGCTATTGTAGGAGCAGTTCAGACTAACTGTTTGAAATTAGGTTTTTAAATCATATATTCTACCTATAGAATAACCTTTTCTAAATTTAAATTAAATTAAATTAAATTTTAATTAAAATTCATTGTTTTGTTAAATTTCAATTAGTTACTTATAAAGGACTGAGCATTTAATTATTCTATACAAAAAACTTCAAGGGTAATTTTGACACTACAACCTTGTGCAGTGCCAGTTAAAACCATGCTTATCAGATTTACATTTTTTTTAAAAGAAAATGATCAGAGAGTCAGTTTTTGTGGGCCAAAGCACTCACATAGGAACCTCACTTTGTCGACTTTCCCTAATCCAGCCCCACCTGGTTTTAATCTCACTCAGTTTGTGGGTCTTTATCAAACCCAGACCCTGTTAAGAACTGGTTTTATCTCCTTGTTTCCTCTTCAGTGTATTTTTGATTCAGATTAGAGAACTCTTCAGGGGGTTTCAGACCCACTCGAGCATGTGTCCAGCGGGAAAATTGTGGTTTCAGCACTTTGACTCAGTGAAGTATATCCATTTACACAAGGGAAAAGGGTTTCTATTTAAGGGCATAAATGTTTAATGAAGAAAAAAGAGTGATCACATCATTTTACTGTATGTCATCAGGTTTTATTTACTCAGAAAACATGTTGTGACTATCTCTGAATCAGATAAGACTTCAACACTGCCTAATACATTTTTTTCTTCCTGCTGCTGTCACTAATGGAAAGGGAATGTCAGTGGTAATTGACACAGGCTGCAGTTGATTATGCACCTCAGGGTCTGGTTTTGGATGGTGTGACTGGAGCTGGTTTTGCACACAGTAGCAGTGAGTGCATTTTAACTGGGAGCAGGTTGCGTCACCCTGGTGTCTGGCTATGGGGAGATCACAGGAGAGGGAAACAGACACTTTAACAGGCCGAACTGTTAAAGTGTGGCACTGCTGTGTCACTCTGACGGTCACAATGATAGAATGTGGGTGGAAACGCTGTCACACATCTGTGTCATAAAAAGTGAAGGAAATTAAAGAAAAAATCTATTTAATTTGATTTATATGGCATCAGTTCACAACTACAATAATTTCAAGGAAGCCCAGGAAGTTGATTCAGTTCATCTGGATACAATGTTTTCAGTGGGAGAAAGGTTTCTTCACTCATCCAGGTGCCTTCTTCAGTCTCAGCTGACTGCAGATTTCCCCAGTCATATAAACAATGCAGTTGCATAACTATCGAAACTAGCACCAATGCCTAACAATGAGCCAGTTTTATGATCGTTAATATGCAGATTGTCATGACCATTGATTAATGGCCATGTGTACTGTTCACAGAGAATTCGGAATGGCCCCAATCACAATGGTCTCTTATGATGTTACGTCTCTCTGCACTTGTGTTACAGTTACTGAAGCAGTGCAGGTAGTTTGTAAGAAATTACAGGACCACCTGACCCTTAGCAACAGGACCACTCTTAACACCGAACAAGTGTGTCTGCTCTAGGAACTATGACTTCAATCTATGTATTTCACATACAAGGGCCAGTACTACAGGCAGAAACATGGATGCCCAATGGGTTCCTCAGTTTCACCTATTGTGGCTAACTTGTGTATGGAGGAAGTGGAAAAGAGGGCTCTGTTATCCTATCCTGGAACACCACCAAGCCAATGATTCAGGTATGTGGAAGATACCTGGGTGAAAAGCAAATCTCAGGATGTACCACAGTTTACTGATCACATTAACTTGGTGGACAAACACATCAGGTTCACCAGGGAGGACATGAAACGCGACAGGCTAGCGCTCATTGACTGAAATTATCATCGTAATGGTGGACATTTGAAAGTTGATGTATACCGTAAACCAACACATACTGATCAGTATTTAAGGCCTGGCTCTCATCATGCACTGGAGCACAAATTAGGTGTCATCAGGACACTGCAACACAGAGCGAACACCATTCCCACAGACAAAGCGGCCAGGGAAGCAGAACAACTTCATATCAAAAAGGGCCTGAGTAAATGTGGTTATCCCAGCTGGGTCAAAGCAGGGAAGATGCCTAAAGAATGCTCCAGGAGAGAAGAAGGACAACCGCTTGCTAAGTGAAAACCATTGGTGATCCCTTATGTGTCAGGAACAGCTGAGACGCATATTTTCAAAACATCATGTCTCTGTGGCTTTCAAACCCCAAAACACGGTATACCAAATATTGGTCCCCAGTACAAAAAGAGTAATATAGTGAATGTGGTTAAGTGCCAAGAGGATTGGCTTGAATTATACGTCAGGGAAACAATCCTTGGTTAAGCGGATGGCAAAGCACAGAAGAGCTACCTTGTCAGGCCAGGACTCTGCAGTCTATATACACCTACAGGCCAGTGGCCACTCTTTCATTGATGAGGATGTGCACATCCTGGAGAGGGAAGAACACTGGTTTGAGTGGGAAGTCAAGGAGGCCATTTATGTGAAAAGGGAACAACCATCTCTGAACCGAGGAGGGGGCCTAAAAGTAACATCTTTTACCATCCTACGTTGCTCTGATTGCAGCCATTTCCCAACTCTCTGTGAATAGTACACATGGCCATTGATCAGTGGTCATGACAATCTGCATATTAACAATCATGAAGCTGATCTCGTGGCTCATCATTAGGCAGTGGTGCTAGTTTTGATTGTTATGCAACTGCACTGTTTATAAAGCTGGGAAAACCTGCAGACAGTTGAGACTGAAGAGGTCACTTGGATGAGTGATGAAAACATTGCGTCCAGATGAACTGAATCAACTTCCTGGGATTTCCTTACCTGGATTATTGAGCATGCATCAAGACTTTTATATTGCAAGGTATAATAGTATTTCTCTACAATCTTAGAGAGAACCCAGGTACCAATTTGCAGTGATCTGTTGACAGTGAGGGAAAAGAGAAGCAAGAAAAGAGGAGCAAAGAGACCCACGAAGAACAAACAGGACAGAACCCAAACTACAGAAGAGAGTAGACAAAAGTTAATGATGTGCAATAGTAGCATACATTACCAGTCAGAGGTTTGCATACACTGAGTGCATCCAGACTTTTGACTGGTACTGTATACTGCTAAAAAAAATTGGAACACTTGGGAACACTTGAACAATTTACACTTTGACTTTTGGTCTGATTTTGAATCGGCCCCAAAAGGGTTGATGATTTTGGTTTCCACTGACCTTTGTTATGTAATTTTACTCTCAACAAACTACACAATGGAGTATGTCAGCAAAGATTTTCAACTTGAATATTTCCTTCACAGAACCGATGTGTGACTAAAGTTTTTTTTTGCCATATGTATAAATACATATGGAGTGAAAAAGAGGAGATTGGAAGAGGAAAGCTCTTGGGAAGTCCACCAGCAGCCTGAGCCTGACTGTCACTCATGCTAAGGTGAGTGACAGTTGGAAGCCTAAAAGTAGAGAGAGCATCTATCTCTCAAATCCAAACTGGGAGCTGGTTCCACAGGAGAGGGGCCCGATAGGCTCTGCCTCCCATTCTACTTTTGGAAACTCTAAGGACTACAGCCTGCAGTCTGAGAGCAAAGTGATCTGTGGGGATAATATGTTACTATGAGATCTTTAAGACCTTTACTGGAAACAATTGAAGCGAAGCTAATATGAGAGAAATGTGATCTCTATTTTAGTCCCTGTTAGTATTCTCACTGCAGCATTTTGGATCAACTGAAGTCTTTTCACTGAGCTTTTAGAACAACCTGATATCAAAAGAATATTAAACCATAATAATAATAAGGAATAAGGAATTAATAACATATTCTGGTCTAACTTATTAAGGTGTTTTGGTAGCTTCAAATGCTTCAGTGCTTCTTGGCCATGATTCTCAAAGTCTGTGGAACACTACTGGAGGGATAAACAACATTCTTTCAAAACACATTCCCTCATTTGGGGTTTTGAGATGGTGGTGGTCTAACACAGCATTGTAAAGTCTCTCAAAGGTGTTTAATCACGTTGAGATCTTGTGACCATGAAGGCAATAGCATAAGATTCACATCATTTTTATCCTCATCAAGCCATTCACTGACCCTTTATGAATGGGCGTATTGTCATCCTGAAACATAAAATGTTTCATCAAATGATTCACCAAAGTGATTATTAAGAACAACTTTGGACTGATTTGCAGCAGCCCTTCCTTCTAAGGAAATAAGTATAGCCAGACCATGCCACAAAATGTGTTTGTGTCTGAGCTGAGTTTGGTGTCGTCAGCTCAACACCTCCACCTGCCTGTAGGTTATGTGAACCTTCTCCAAGCTGGACAACAGGCAGATATCAGTATTTTTATGTAGATGTTTATCAAATAAAATATCAGAGATATACCATAACTTTTCCATACAGTCATTAGATATTTGTGTATTTAAATACAGGGCTGTATTGCCAGAGAACAGTAACCTACTCATTCATTCATCTCCATCCATCCCCATCCATCCTGCTTGTCCTACTTAGGGTAGTGTGGGGTTGGAGCCTATTCCAGCTGACATAGGGCATAAGGCAGGGTACACACAATGGTACCTATTAGATGTATATATTGTTATTTTTATTCAGTTTCCCCTCATGTATGTACTTATACATATACAGCTCTGGCAAAAATTAAGAGACCACTGCAAATTTTTCAGAAATCAGCATCTCTACATATATGACAATCATTCCATTCCAGTGTCTCTTGAATTCCAACACAAGCACACCTGTTTCTACCTAATAAGGTACTGATGAGGTGATCACCTGAACCAAATCTTATTTAACGAGGAAAAGTATAAAAACCATTGCTGTGGTCATCACTATCCTCTTGCAATAGGACCAACTGGATGGCAAAAACAGTGCTAGTAGTACATCAAAAGTAACTGGAATAAATAAAATAACTATTGACCATGCCAAAAGAAATGAAAAGAGAAGTTATGTGTGAGGAAAAGAAGGGTTCAATTCTGGCTTTACTGGCAGAGGGATACAGTGAGCGTTGGGTTGCTTCCATCCTTAAAATTTCTAAGACGGTGGTTCATAAGAATAAGGTCAAGCAGCAGACATTGGGAACAACAAAGCTACAGTCTGGCAGAGGCCGAAAATGACTCTCCACTG
>VUQI01025227.1:0-22549 GCA_015106735.1 Paratilapia polleni | reverse complement strand
TGCATTGGGGTGGTGAGAAAGTCTGTAACCATAACTCTACCAAAGCAAAACGACCAATGACAGAGTTAACTGTGATATAGATACTTCATTTTAAAATATCACAGTTATCATCAATACATAGTTACCCTGTTATGCCTAGTTAATACCTTTAGTTCTTTTCATCTTTTCTTATCAGGTATGCGAGTGTTTGATGCAAATATAGTTTCATGGGTGAGTTACTTGCATCCTATAGCTTCACATACAAATTACTGCATTGAGCTACTGTATATTTTTACTGTTCTATCGCCCCCATTGACATTGATTATTTATGTAACATTGTCTTAGAGCTAAATGCAGCATTCAGCCTATACATCGTTCTGTCCTGAGCAGAACTCGTTCATCACACAAATATTCATCATACAGCCGCTTCTCCCTGACCCTGCATGTTTTATTCTATTGTAGTCTACAGCAGAATTTTTTTCTCTCTAGTTCATTATAATAAAAAAAACAAACATACAAGAAAAAAAAATTAAATCAAAGTTTTATAGAGTTTTTATCAATGCATAATTCTAGGGGTATCACAGCCAGCCTTCCCAAAGTCAGAGAGGAAGCATGTTATTATTGTAAGCCGTAACCGTGCTTCGATTCAGTTATGCAATGCATGGCCCTTTGCTTACTTCATCTAAGTCATAATAGCAGTTTCCTCTGGAAAAAAACAAAACATGCCCACTGGTGATTTAAAGGTCCATTGTGTAAGATTTTGAAATGGACTATACATACTTGTGTTTTTACTAGTGTCTAATAACCTGAAAGTAACAATTGTCCTGTTTCACTTATTTTAGAATGAGCCTTTCATATTTATATAGGAAGTGGGTCCTCTTCCACACAGAGTGTGGGCCAGAATGGACATTTTGAGTTTTTAGTGGCCACCAAAGGTTGTCTTACAGGCTTGGAGGTGGAGGGTGAGGTGAGGGGTGTTCAGCTGCTTGCCACTGAATCCTACACACTACCCATTTAAGCACGTGGATTATTTTTCAAAAGTTGCTTTAAAGCCTTAAATTACAAATATGGTTAAATGTGCCACTGTACCCTATAAAAAGTTGCCTTAGTCTGAAAACTTGCACTGAATAAGCCTCTGTCTGTAAGTGGAAATCTTACCGAACTTCACTTCTTATCAACTAGCTAATGGCTACTGTAGCCTATTGGCCCGAAAGAGCCTAAAAGGAGTGGGTCAATAAATTATGTTAATCAGTCAGGACACATTGGAGGCGTGTTGTTGCTTCATGAGGGGGAGCATGCCTGCGCCATGGAAAAGCTCCAGTTGTAATGCTGTCTCCTCTGCATGCGCACTGCTTACTGTTTCCACGTCTCTCTTTCTACTGCTTAGTGCATAATAGCAGTTTCCTCTGCAGATTACTTTGCAAAGCTCCGTGCAACAAGTTTGCAGGAGCACCAGCACGCCATCAGACAGGTTGACTTGCCTCGGTTGGAGCGGAGTGGCGCTCCACTCATCCATCTGTCGCTGTCACCACAAAGTCAGTGTACGTGAACGCAGCGTTGCAGGCGCACACACGCACACTCTCTCTCTCACACACACACACACACGCACAGAGCAGAGTGCCATAAATTCGTGACTCCGCGCCAGATGCGGTTTGCTCTCAGCAGCGTGTGTAGTTGTAGTTAAATGGAGAACGCGGTGGCAAGAGGAGCATCTAAGTGCGTGGAAAAAATGGAGAAAGAAGTGGCGCCTCAGAAGCGACACTATTGCCGCACAACAGCGCTGAACATATTCTCGTCTTTATGTTCAGTGGCGTCCATCGCCTTTTGCATTTTCCTGAGTATTAACGGAGCTGATATCAAGAACCGAGTTGTGGATTTGGAGAGTGGGAAAGACGAGCACACCTTCAGCCATGCCCCCGGCTACTCCGTGGATGATTTAAATGCACTGATACAACAAAGAGTGGATGAGCTGCTCTCTCAGGTAAGATTGGCTTTTGCACTTGGTCTCCGTCAGTTAGTTGTTTTGATCCGTTTAATTGGCCGTAAGTTGATTCTGGTTCACTTAAAGAATCATGCGCACATGAATGAAAATGACCTTTCTTCCTTTCAAATTTCAGCGCTCCTATGAGAATTTCGTCAAGATTCGGACGGCCAGACAAACATCACCTGAATGCAGCTGCCCTCCAGGTAAAGGAAACTACTTTTCCAGTGTAGTGTGGACGCATGGTTGCATGTGGGAGTGAGAGGCACGGGCTTTGAAGCCTGTTTGACTCAGGGCATGGGCTGGTTTAAGAATGAATGGAAGCTTTCTGGACAGGTTTTTAGTTGATTTCGTTGAAAGCAGTGACACGTGACAGTTTGCCTGAACAGTGTTGATAGTTTAGGGAGGTCTCCTGTGAAGGATGCAGACAGCTGAGTAGTCATTACACTTAACAGAAAGAAAGGCATTTAACAGCCGTCTATACATAGAGGTGCTGAGAGATTGTTTGACTTGTGATGTTGCCTGCTCCCTTGTCCACTCTGAAAAAGAAGAGAAACTTGAAATTCACATTTCTCACCAGTAGATGGAAACATTTATTCCTCCAGTGCAGCTCAGCATTCTGATCATTTTAGGATTGAGCATAGGTTGGGTTGTCAGTGCATCATAGGGAGAGGTTTTGCTCTAGGATGTCGGAGGGAATGTTCTGGATTTGAACTCTAAGATCAGGTTTACTTGTAAATGTTGCCATGCCGTTATTGTGTATCACTGCAGGTTATCATTCAGAGATATGTTCAGCCAGTGCTGCCCCTGAATATGTGATTGGCAGCTCCAGTTTCAATGCAGTAAAAGGAAAAAATAAGATGGGTATTTTAAAATAGAGAAAGCTCTGTTGGCATGTTCTGTCAGCATGGACAGAAAACAGCAGCAAAATAGGCCAATATCCAGTTATAAAGTAAAATCCAGGTGGCAGTGCAGCTCAAAGAAATCAATGAGTCAATTAGGTTTCCCTTTGTTATACAGTGAGGCGCATATATTAGCTGTTTACCGAGTTACAGTTAAATAATAAATATGGGCTTAAAGTGAAGAGTATCTGGGGAACTTCAGGGACTTCGAGGTGTTGAAAAAGTCTTGATGAAGAAATAAAATGGTCCACACCTGTCCTTCAAAGAGCTTCTGAGTTAACTGCATTTGAGCCCCTGAAAATGAGGGACGGTGTATAAAAATGGCTGTAGTTTTGTGTCCTGTTCAGTCCCTTGAATTAAATCTGAAAGTCTGCATGTTGATCAAATATTCATTATCGACTCTAGCTTTAGCATGTTTTAGGAAAAAACAGCAAAAATAGCAACATATTTTAGTGTCCAAACATATATGGATCTAACAGGACATAAGCTAAGGGTTTTGTAGATTAGAGGAATAAGCATACTGTTGGTGCTAAATGAAACCTGTATTTATTCAAATTGTTTCTCAGATAAGCTGAAGGATTGTTTTCAAGCTAAATGACCCATTAAGACTCCACTAAAAACTGCTTTGTTGCAGAGATGAAAACAGGGCTGTTTTTCTCAATTCCTGAAAATGTCCACATCCCAGAGTTGTGTTTTTTCAAGGCAGTAACATCCTGTGAATTTCTTTAGCATTCCCTTACATAGCTTTACATGCCTTTTCATATATGCATGTGAAATATCACCAGGAACTCCTCAATCAATATCTTCACAAGGTCACCAGCGAGCATCTAGGCTCCCTAATGGTTGTTAAACACATGGGATAAATTGGTCCTTGATGTCAGAATGAAGTACAGTGTATTGCCTGCCTAATAGCACGTTACTACAAAGCACTGTAGTAACATTTTCATGCTCTTAGTGAACCACATGTGAACCTTGCGCTCGTTCCTGGCACGCTGCTGTCCGTGTAAATGCACCGCTGAACCACTAGGTAGACTACATGCTGCGGGAAGCTGACATGTTTTCACAACTTTTTAAAGTTTGATGAAGAGGGATCAGGCCTCAGTCAACTCCAGCTGGGAATGTTACACAGTAAGTGTGAACATACTGTAGGTGACCTTTCTGGAAAAGTCACAGTGCATAGTGGTGGTTGGATGGTTTCGTGGAAAAATTTGGGTATTGGCAAGAATCTGCATTGCAGTGCGGTAATTAAGGTGCTGAATCCCAACCAAAGAAAATGCATTGTTGTTGACCCTAACCTCTGACCTCTTTTTTTTTTTTTTTTTTGCAAAGGGGTGCTTCACCCTGCCAGTTATGAACAGCAACTCAATAAAAAAACGTCTTTATATATTATAAGTAGACAAGGGCACAAGAAGAAACAAGACCAGTGCAAGTGATAATCCTGAATGAAAGATCCTAAATCTTTAGTTTTCTCAAGTACTTTATCAACTGCAAATGACTCATCTGCAAAGTGGGCATGCCTGAATTAATGAGCCAGAAGTACTGCAAGTATTAACCATAATGAGACACTCGCAATCAGGCGGCTCTCTGTTCTCAATCCCTATCATATGTTTGCTATTTATTTTCTCCCACCACATTTCTGTAAAGGGGCAGAAATAAAACAATGCAAACATTTCACATCAAATGAAGCGCGACAACGCTAAAACCAAGGCGGCACCGAGCTTGATCCTGGAAGCTGGCAACTCGTCGTGGTCTCTTATCCCTTTTTTGAACTATGATTTCATGCAAAACACATATATCATCAGTGCACTTTGAAGAATCTGCAGCGTATTTTAAAATTCTAATGTTCATGCTGTGTAAGTGTATTACACACGCAACTTTCAGTAATACTTTGTTAGTGCTCTGGAGCGAGCTCTTTCCAGGCAAATAACTTTATACTCTATGAATTCTGAATGGGCTCACTCAATATCTACCCTCTCCTCTGTGTAGGAGACAGCCTGTGGCTCAGATGAGGCCCTTTTTTTTTTCTTTGAGGGGAGGACCGTAATGTGCTTTTCACAGTCTTCACTTTATTGCTGTCAAAGAAGATGGAGTGGTTACACAGACAGAGCAATGGTCCATAGCTTGGGGATATTTTATAGGTTGTTCTTGAATCACGGGAAGTTTTTTGCCATCTTTATCAGAGAAAGTTGTCTGTGAACTTCTCCTATCCTTTATTCATGTTGATGTCATTCTTGGCACAAAAAAGTGAAGTGTTTGCTGGTGCTATTTGTCATCTTAACAGTGAGTGGTATCACTGCGTGTTAGCACTCAGTTATTACTTTCTGAGGGACAAACACCATTTTGACACAGGCTAACTTTGCTCTTAAACTGACACAGTTTGCAGCCAAGCTAGAGATGTGTCTCCTGGGATGGCAGTGCCTGTCAGTAGGTCCATCACTGTGGTGCAGGCTGAAATATCTCAACCAGAAGGACGCTTTGCCTTGACATTTATGGCCCACAGAGGATGACTCCTGCTGATTGCTAGGCTTTTCCTTTTCCTCACCCAGCATGTTAACACTTTTGGCTGGAATGGCATGAAATTTAACATTAATAACCTACCCACCTCCCACCACCACCTGCATGCACACATTTGCTCCCTGTGAAAAATCACTATTTTGCTTTATATGGACAAAACCATCAAGAAAAGGCACATTAATGAAGAAGATGAAGGTTGCCAAATGAGTAACCAGGCCGTTTAACACATGCTATTAAATGATCCAAATGGATAACTCATAACCCAAGATAGTTTTGGCAGTAAACTAAAGCACACAGCTAGCTAACCTAGCATGGTCTCCTGGATAGATATGGTAAATGATAAATGGACTTATATAGCGCTTTTCTACTCAGATTCTGTGTACTCAAAGCGCTTTAACTACATGCCACATTCATGGAGACTTCTACACTGTTGCTTTGTTCTATAGTACTTAACATGTCTCCACAGTAGTACATTACCTAGTCATACATGATGAGAACCTCCATCAGCGTGTGTGAACAACAACAACAAGAGACAAGACAACTACATTAGAGACATAAAAAAATGACAAAAATCACGTGGGAGCAAAAACAACAATCAGCAAAGGACTTGATATATTGGCTGATGTTTTTGTCCAAATGCCCAAACCTTTAATCCAGTACTTTGGCTTTTGACGAAAGTGTGGTCAGTGCTTTGCTTGGTCAGGGCTGAAGGATACAACTTTCAAAAGTAAAAAAAAAGGATCTGGGAGGTGTAGAGTTGGGAAGAAGACATCCACGCAGCCCAATCTATCTTTGACAAAACAGCCAGCAAATGGAGTAAATCTGTGTAATGTAGATGCAAGGTTTTGACAAAGGTGTGAGTTAAAACCCATTTTCATTCTGGTTAGCACATTTGCCTAACATGCAAAAGCGGAAGAGAGCGGAAGCAGACGGTATTTCCTGGGAGGGTTGCATCAGGAAGGGCATCTGGTGTAAAAATTTGTGGCAAGTCAAAAATATGCAGGTTCGTCTGATGTGGTGACCCCCTTGTGAATAAAAGACCAGCCGAAAGAAGCTTTTTTTTTTTTCTTTTTACTGTGAGGCGAAAGAATTCTGGTGCTAAATTACTCAAGTGCTCCTCATCGCATTGTCATGCTGAACAAGAGTCAGTTTCTCTGGGCTGCACATTGTCTGTAAAACTGGTCTACACCCTACATTTGGATTAGGGAGTAAATCAAACATGTGAAAGCAGCATGATGTGAGCATGTCTGAAGTTACACCCACTCTGTGTTCTACACTGAAGTGAGTCCCCTTCTAATAATTGTTTCAGCATTGGCGGGCTGTTTTCCTTTTTTTTATGTGTGTGTACCTTCTCCTCCTCTGGGATCTGCATTCCAAACAGGGCCTGTTGTTTAATGGGACTATAATAAAATGTGCAGTCAGCAAGCACTGGTGGTTTGCGCTTTCCCTGTTTACTCACCCATACGCCTAAAACCCCTCCCATGCATCCCGTTTTCCCACTCTGCAGCATTTCTTGATGTTAACACTTCAAAAAAAAAAAAAAACTGGCAGTAAAACACTGGCTGAAGTACTCTTGAGAAAACAGCAACATATTACTTGTAATGTGTGGGACTTTGTTCCCCCCCCCTTAAACACCCAGTAGTGCTTGTCAAGTGCAGAAGGGCAGCAGGGGGCCACATCAGCTGGATGCTATGTCTTTTAGATTTCAAAATAAAGTCATAAGCACATGCGGAAATTTTTTTTGGCTTCCTTGTCATCTCCTGTCTTGATCTTGACTTCCTCACCAAAAGCAAAACTATACACATTCAAATAATTCCCAACTTTCTCAGCCTAATCACTCCTTTTCAGCTTTTTGTGGCCACGCTGGTTTACAGTCTCCCTTTCTGGCTCACCAAATGTGTAATCCCAGTGGCCTGATACAGTTACAGTCATGCCAATCCCCTCAGATATCCTCACCTCAGTAGGCAACTGGTAATTAATCACTGACAGCTTTTGAATTAAGCCCTCTGTGTGGTTTGGTGGTGGGAGGTGCACTAATAGCCATGTAATTACTGAGTGATAGGTAAAGCTAAGCAGACTTCCAGGTAGCCACTGTGGCCAGCTGCTTCTGGTTAAGTGAGTCAGTTAGGCTGTTTTTGTGACCAAGTGAGGTCGGAGACGATGTTGGAGCCCAGGAAATTTTGCCTGGAGGCAAAGGTGAATGGGCAATTATGATTTTGATTGCTACTCAATTGCATATAAGTATATCTGCATATAAAAAAAAAGAGTGTAATGCACTCCAGATAGTGAATAACATCTTGCAGGGGTCATTTTATGCCTTATAAGCCTGACTCATTCAACTCGGATTTTACATCAGTCCCAATAAACTGACATGACGTGATTTATTGTGATGAATCATCAGAAGTGGTACTTTTAGCCTAATTTTCAGTGCTCATACAAGGTTAGTTATAAAGGGCAGGATGCTGGAAGTGGAACACATGGTTTCTTTATTTGACACAACAGTTTTTATAGGAGATGGTGAAGTCTGTCAATTGAAAGCACTGGAAATGACTGTGGACCATGAAAGGGTGACACACTTTTCTCTTTTAACTATACATTAAGCGGAGGGGACACTTTGAATGGAGAGCAGATCACATGATTTTTCTGTGAGCGATGTCAACAGCACTCTGCTGGAGATTCAGGCACCTCAGGCTGGGAGAACGGGGCCAAAGAAATGGACCAGAATCCAAATGCTCTTGCCTAATCGTTCGTCTCATGTGTCCTCGAAACATTTCCTGGCGGTGATCCTCAGTCATCATTTTCTGTGGAATAAAGCAGGAAGCATGGAGATCCTGTCTTGGCTGCTTGTACACTTACTACTTTGAAATGAAGGGGTTTCCATCACCAGAACTTTTGTGGCACACCCCACCATTGAATAAAAGAATTGTCTCCTGTTTTTTTTTTTTTGGACATGCTTTCTTTTCTGACATGTTTTCTGCATTATCAAAGCATAAACCTGAACAGTGACGTTCAAACTATTATAGGTGGAGCAAAATTAGACCAGTGTGGTTTTGTGCTTTTAGTTAAAGCTTCTTAGCCTGCTTTCATGTGCTCATTGGATTGTCCCATTCCTCTGATTTTGTGGTGTTTGTGTCTTTTTTAAGTCGGAATGTAGAAACAAAAAGAACGCTACAAAGAAAACATGTTGCGTTTTATGATTAAGAAGCATCATGTTACTTTCCCGCTGATTAACTGGATGTCCATGTATTCACCTTGGTGGTCATGATGCATACTTACATAGCCTCTGCTAACATTGCCCTGTAACCCCCAGTGTGAAATCACTGCTGTTGGTCTCCCTTGATGCTCCCTCTCCCAGGATCCGGCAGGCTTATGTCAGAGCAGGGTGGCAAATCATCCACAAAAGACGACTTATAAACTCTCTGCCTCATAGCACTGTGTGCCCTCTGACACTGGATTGAAAGTTGGACTTGTGCTCCCTCTGAACACTACTGAAGTCTCCTTCTTCATGAGCCTACGTACTCATCCCTGACCTGCAAGTGTTCAGACAGACTTAAATAGACAAGTGAGACCGCTTCTAGTGTGATGCCCCTTCAGTGTTTCTCCTGGACATCTAAAGTAGTCATTGTTTCCCATTTGTGAAGCATTAGTGGAACGATGCTTTCAAAATAACAAATGCAAACTATGGTATCTGATGATTTAATTAATTTTGCTTTGTTTTTTAGGACCACATTGTGTCAGATATTGTAATTGTGCAAATGTGAAAGTAATATTTTAAATAATTTTAATCCATTTTTTAAAGATATAAATACTGCAAATGATTTAAGGATTTTGCGAAATAATAGTTAAATTAAGCTGTATGCACTGTACATAAAATGATAAAGACTCAAAATACTGTAGTTTATTGTAAAAAAAAAAAACAGTATTTATTTGAATAACTATTAGATTCCTGTAAAATTACAGTAACTGTCTGGCAACCCTGCTGCCAGTGTTTACTGTAAACTTTACACATTTTTTTTCTTATCCCATACATGCTCTTTATAATGCAATTTATTCTGGCTGTCTCAATGAGTTCATTTTTAATTTCTTTTCAAGAATGACTTTCCAGTGTCTGTCATCAATTTCAAATCAGTATAGCACGAAGATGCCAGCCATCACTGGTGTCATGGAAATTCTGGGCTCCAGACAAGCAAAGAAAACTAGGAACCCCTGAGGCGCTCCCCACATGCTCTTGCACCCACGTTCCTCCCCACCGCCTGTGGCTTTGTGCCCCAGGCCTCTCAGCCCTTGCAGGCATAGAGGCTGGAGGGTGAGGGGCACAGATGCTGCTGCTCTGTATTCCATCAGCTTAACAAGAATAGTCACTACAAATAAAACAGGCTGGTGTGCAAAAAAAAAAAGAAAAAGCTGCAATGGGATGTGCCACGGCAGAAAGCAATAATTTTGCCAGTGTGTGCATAACATGCAAACTATTGTTGATACAGTCTAGCCACTATTCATGGGCTTTTCTAAAAACAATACATGGTTGGCATTTGCTGAGTCAGATGTTTTGTTTATATGCATCATTTACTTAAGTCGATGGTCTGACTGCAGCATTAGTCTTGAGCTTTTCCACGTAATGATAACTTCTAAAGCCCGAAAATGGCAAATCCTGCTTGCACGTACACGCCTCAATCTCAGATTGTAGGTGAACGCAGAGGAACTTCCTGCTTTCAGCAGAAGAATTAGTGATGTTTAGAGAACATTTATGGATGACACCACCATCATGGGTCGGATTAC
Source organism: Paratilapia polleni (assembly GCA_015106735.1). Classification (NCBI taxonomy): domain Eukaryota; kingdom Metazoa; phylum Chordata; class Actinopteri; order Cichliformes; family Cichlidae; genus Paratilapia; species Paratilapia polleni. The sequence continues at coordinate 12,397 of VUQI01025227.1, read as the reverse complement.
AAACAGTGATGAGAGTTTATATGGAGGAAATATTTTTGGAAAAAAAATGTTTACATCGGTGGAGCTGAGGTGGCACAGGTGAACAGTTTTAGTTCCACTGTCAAAGAGAACCTGTCACCATCATCATACATTTCCATCCTGATAAAGAAAGCTCAGAACTTCTTAAGGAAACCTAAGAAGGTTAAATTCCTGTGTCATGTTCCACTTTTCCAGAGGAGCAGTAGAAAGCATCATAACTGGAAACATCTCAAATTGGGGGTGTACATGGCCCAAGACCTGAAGGCTCTGCAGCAGGTTATTAAAGCTGCCCAAAATATTACTGGCACCCACTAATCAGTGATATTGGTGAGACGTTTTATGCAGAGCCCAAAGATACTAAAAGATTACACCTACCCCAACCACAGCCTATTCCCTCTGCTCATATCTGACAATCAATAGAAGTATTCCGTGATGTACCACTAGATTTCAGAGCAGTTTCTTTCCTCAGGTGGACAGATTGATGAATTTATCCCCCACACTTCACTAGAAATGATTACATGATTTTGTTATACAGCCTTGTGTTGCATTGTGACTCTTGAATTTATTCTCACACACCGAACATGCATTATTATGTACAGTGAAGCTCAAACATTTAAGAGCAGCAACCTCGCCCAGAACACATTTTTGAGTGGAGGGGGACTTTAATTTCCAGGGTTTCGAGCAAAAAATACCCCTTAAGATGAATTATTTACAGCAGTTGTAAACATTTATTAGTGCTAATAATTCGAAATGCTCTCTCATCAATTTTTAAACCATGTAGTCTCAGCACAAACAAGCAGGCAGTCCCTCAAGCTATTCAAAGACAGCGGGGAATCAGGCAATTTTTCAAAGTGGAAAAAGTGATGGAGAAAAGCTGGGATTGCCCCACGGCTGGCCAAATGATGTATGCTCCCAGACTCCCCATGGGGCACACCAAGCAGTCAGTTGGATCAGACTGCTAGTGTTTCCCGTCCACTGGGTTGATACTTTACTAGATTTTCTGGGTGTTTGTCTGTGAAAGAGACCCACTTGATTCTTCCCCCCTTTTCCTGCCCTCTTCTTCTAGTTTCATTTTAAGACACAAGAGTGTCCTGGATGAAATATTCCTGACGTCCTTGATGCCCTCCTCATCACAGCCAATAACCAGGGGACTTGCATACTGCCTGGTGGCTCTTACTTCTCTGCTAAATGTGAAGTGAAATATGAGTCATGCTGTAGATCTGACAGGGTAATAAACACACAGAGCAAATATTAGAGGCCTTTTGCATCCACAAACACGCTGTCGCACTTCTGTGAACACAACCGGACCACAAAATATGCTGATAACCCCCCTTACACACATAGAGGCAGCAGTATCACAGAAACATGACGCCACAGAGTCCCTCACTGTAGCTTGGGCTATCATCACTGGGAACGATTTTTTAGTTATTATGTGTCCTTTCTCAATTAAGAGAGGAAGAACGCGTGGAATAAAACAAAATGAGGCCATTCATTCTTAATCTCTTACAACTGTGATGTTAAAAACAGTGTGGAATGCGGTTTTCTAATTACAGCTTATGTAATACTATTTTTCCTCAATATTTATGATTACTTTTTCCCCTTTAGCATGCAATTAATCTAGAACATGCAATGAAATAACAACAAACAGTACAGTGCCCCAAGTGGCAACTCGCCAAATTTAGCCTACCTATGAATGTACTGTACATCCGTGCTCTGCATCACTGTCGGTAAAGATGAATTGATATGCAGAAAGTTGCCTCATGGTCTGGTCACAGCTCAGACAGTCTTCCTTTGAGGGACCCCCTCCCCTTCTATCTGATGAAGAAGAGGGTAGAAACAGCTGTGTAAGCCACAGTTAAGGCTTTGAAAACCCAGCAGTAGACAGTCAACCCTTTGCACTTTAATTTAATTGGCTGGTCATATGATACGGTTCAAACAGGCTAGACGGCTTGTTAAATTGTAATTTTTGACAGCTTGATAAACGGCATTAATGCTGTGCGGTGGCCTGAAAATAGGTCTCATTTCTAGTCTTAGATGCAGAGGACTAAATTCTGGACATGCTGACATAAATATAAAAACTGCCCATCTGCATACTTAATTGGTGCTCTTTTGTGGACCAGTTTTAAATTATGCAAGCTTTTAATATATTTTGTTACTTTGAAAACCTACTGTCAGATTATGTGTAATATCAGGAGTTCCTTAGAAGGGTAAAACCATAAGGAGATACAGATTCATGAAATATCTTTGTTTATTAAGCCAATTTTCTCTGCAGTCACAGGTTAGCAACAGCAGGTATTTTAACACATTGTTATTTTTTTTTATCTTTCCCAATGCAAAAGAAAAATGGTGTGTTTGTTCTTCTGCTAGCTCGCTTACCACTTAGAATAGCCACCGGTAGTTTCCTAGCACTGCCAAGAGGAGGATATCGTTATCAAACTACGTTTGCTGAAGTTCAAACTGAGCATCAGAATGGGGAAGAAAGGTGATCTAAGTGACTTTGAATGTGGCATGGTTGTTGGTGTAAGACAGGCTGGTCTGAGTATTTCAAAAACTGCTGATCTACTAGGATTTTCCCACGCAATCATCTCTAGGGTTTACAGAGAATGGTCAGAAAAAGAAAAAATATCCAGTGAGAAGCAGTTCTCTGGGTGAAAATGCCTTGTTGATGCCAGAGGTCAGAGGAGAATGACCAGACCGCTTCGAGCTGATAGGAAGGCAATGGTAACTTGTTAACCACTTGTTACAACTGATGTATACAGAAGAGCATCTCTGAAAACACATGTCCAACCTTGAAGCAGATGGGCTGCAGCAGCAGAAGACCACACCGGGTGCCACTCCTGTGATGAGATGAGACTTGAACCCACAATCCCTAATAACAGGAAAACAAGGCTACAATTCAAATGGGCTCACCAAAATTAGATAATAAAAGACTGGAAAAACCTTTCCTGGTCTGATGAGTCTTGAATTCTACTGCAACATTTGGAAGGAGGGTCAGAATTTAGTGTAAACAACATGAAAGCATGGATCCATCCTGCCTTGTATTAATCGTTCAGGCTGCTGCTGGTGGTGTAATGGTGTAGGGATATTTTACTGGCAGACTTTAGGCTCCTTAGTACCAACTGAGCATCGTTTAAATGCCACAGCCTACCTGAGTATTGTTGCTGACCATGTCCATCCCTTTATGACCCCAGAGTAGCCATCTTCTTTCTTATGGCTGCTTCCAGCGGGATAGCACATCAGATTTGCAGATTTGGATCATGCAGCTGACAAATCTGCAGCAACTGTGGGATGCTGTCATGTAAATGTGGACCAAAATCTCTGAGGAATGTTTCCAGCATCTTGTTGAATCTATGCCTTGAAGAATTAAGAATTTTGAAAGCAAAAGGGGTCCAACCTGCTACTAGTGAGGTGTACCTAATAAAGTGGCTGGTGAGTGTATATAAGGTTAACCCACTTTAAAAGAGCCACATTTTTTATTCAAGACTTTAGAAGATTGTGTTTATTTTTAACAGTGTGTGTGTGGAGCTGAGTACTAAACCACTGATTTTCCATGAAGTGGATGTCCTGCCATTCTTCTTGTGAACACAGCTGCCACAAAACAAAAGCTTCCACCCCAGATGGGACTCGAACCCACAATCCCTGGCTTAGGAGGCCAGTGCCTTATCCATTAGGCCACTGGGGCTACATGGTGTATTAAAGTGCCTTATTGTGCCCAAGATAGGTTGGGCCTAGTTAAACGAGATGAATTAGTGCATAATGGTGACTTTAAACATGTGTTAAAGTGTACATGTATACATGTAATGATTTTAAACATCCTGCAAATTTAAAGGTGAGGATAATATTGTCTTTGCTCTGGAACACACTGTGGACAATTATCTGAGCTGAAAATGCCATTCATCTGGATTCATGCTGTTCGCTCTGAGGTTGATGGGTTGTTTGAGTGCATTCATGCAGTTGTGTTTGTTAGGTTTTAATGAATCCGCCCCACTGAGTGGAAATGTTATGAGATTGTAAAGCAGAATACCTCATGCATATTTTATACATTTCACTTGTAAACATAAAAGCATGAAGTTCATTTGTGCCGAATGTAACATAGTTGATGCACTTATACAAAATGTCTGCCAAGTTGCCTTTTAACTCTTTTGTATTCTATTGCTTACACGGATGCATTTATTTATGTCTACACATTTTTAGTTACTCTAAATCCATTCATGGTACTAACCAGTTACTTGTTGTTCTGTGGGTTTTATCTGAGCTATGGGCTTTTCTTGTGCTAAAGTGTGGCCACATGCACTTTGTTGAAAATAAGAACTTCTTTTAAGAAGTAAAGCACTATCACACATATTGGATACTGACAGTGATGCCTCAAGTGTAATGCTATGAAAAACGTCAGTTGGCCTACATCTACTAGCCTTTTTGACTCTTATCAATCAACATGATGTCGTGCTGGGCTTTGTCGGGATCCAGGTTAATGAGCCACTTCCCATGAGCCGTGCTGCTATCTGAAGCATTTCCATTTCTCATGAGATCCTCGTACTGTTGCAGTTATGGCAATCCAAAATTAACTTTTCACCAAGATTGACTGTGTCTATATGTTGGCTTGAACTGGAAGCACCATTCACTTTGCACTTGCCACCTGCTGTGGTAGCTGCAGGGTGATTCAGGCAGAGAGTCCTCTGGATAAATTCACATTCTACAAACTGAATGCATATACCTGCCATGTCGAAAAATGCACTCTCATAGTGCCCAAGTATGTCATATTTGGATGTTCTGCTGTAGCTCAACTTTGACTCAAAATATCCAGTCTTATGGTTCTGTTAGAGATTTGCAGTTGTTTAATTGATGCCAGTTTTCCTCCTTAATTTTTTAGTGAACTGTAAACATTTATTGTCTCATAAGTGCGCCTTCAAGTGTTTTCACTGTTTCCCCACTGTTTGTCCGACTTCATAAATGCCTGTGTTCATGTTTATAGTTTTGAAGCTTGAACAAAGTAAGACTGACTTAGTCACCAAGACTCCCAGATAACAGTGATGGTTGATTAGATGTTTTTTTTTTTTGTTTGTTTTTTGTTTTTTTAATACAAAGATCATATATATCCACTGTGTGGTCATAACTCAGTTAAGAGGAGTTTGTTGTCAAGGTTATCACCATTGTGAGTCTGAAAAAAAAAAGAAGCCTTTTGAGGCATTTTTTTTTTCTCCCTTCATAGCAGATATACTAGGTGTCAGCTTGACTGATTTGAGGTGCTTCAGGTAGAGACAGTCTTTCTGTGTTGAAAATAGTAAAAGATGTGTAAGGGCCCATCACCTCTTTGCCCTTGAACTTCAAAAACAAATTACCTTCCCAGCATGCTCCCTGCCTGTGGTGCTACTGCTGAACATTAGAGGCTTTTTAATAGCTACAGAAAGAAATAATGGAGAAGAAACATGAATTAACAAGAAGCTCATTTCGGCTGATTAAATGTGACATAACACTAATATGTTCCGCAATAGATTTGGTAAGATAAGATGGTGACCAGATTATTTTTTTGTTTCCCAGACTGCCAAATGCATGTGTAATCTGAATTTAAGAAATACAGAACACTTCATAAACATACTGACACCCAAATCGACTATTGTGTTTTAGCATCAGCATGCGTTTGCTGTCAGCTCCCACAGACTTTCCCCTTTCATGTAACATAATAAATGAGAGAGAAAGTCTTGCACATGTGTGGGTTTTGCGGATCCCCAGTGTAACATAGACTTGATCATGTACTTGTTTTCTTAAAGCTGTTATTCATGCACTATTGGCTATCCCACCTATGAACTGGGAGGCACTTTTTTTGAGGTGGAGGTCAGTTGGCAGGAGCTGGCAAAGCATCTGCATTACTCCAAATGTCAGGGCTCAGTAATATGAGGGTGTAGGTTTCATCTGAGTGAGAACAGGGAATAACACGACATAACTCAGTGGAACTCAAGATTTAAACCAAAGAAACACTGAGTCCCACCGGAGTTAATGCACTCTTGTGAATGTCATACCCATAAATCTACATTTTGCCAGCCCCAGATCCAGTTGCAGTTTGAGACAATGCTGCTGAGTTAAAAGAAATCATTAAAAATTCCTATTATTTAATATAGCAATCCTCTGCTGAGGATATTAAAGGTAATAGAAGAGTATTGTATTGGGATTTCCTAACGGAGTGAATATGCAAAGTTGGACGAAAATTCCTCACCGCCCCTGATCCTCTATACCATGAGGTGGCTGCAGCCTCTTGGTTGCGTTTTTATAAGAGGTGGCAAAGAAAGACAAAATCAGTGAGCTGGATATGGAGCTACAGTACCTCTGAGAGGTGTCGCCTGAAGCAGAGTACGGTGCTGACAGAGGTCACAGCGGCAGCGTTTTAGGTTGAAAATTTGCCCCGCGGCTATGGGCATAAAGTTATGGTAGCGGGATTTGCTGAATAAATGAGTTCTGAAGAACTCTGCGCAGGCTGTGTACATTCAGTCGTTTTATACAGCGAGTGAAGTTATTTGTGGGCACATGCAAGCTTGGAAGAATACTGACAGAGATGCATAGAGTGAAAAGAAACATTTTGCAAGTGCAAGGGGCAATGTGAGAGCTTGTAGAAGAAGGAAAAATTATTTACGTCTCTCTCTCTCTCGTACTATATCTTTCTCTTGATAGATTTCTGACACTCTACTCCAGGTAGAATACTCCCATTTGGCCTGTTCTCAGATTAGCGTGTGCTGGCCAAAGTCAACAAGAGAAGGAGGGAAGAAACAGCTTCTCTCATTCGCACCAAGGCTGCTAATATCTCGCCATATCTGATCGCAAACTTTGAGATCTATAATATGGGTTCAAACAAATTTAAATCAAACAAATACAGTGAGCATACTTATCATTTTGTCTTATATTTCTGAGGGGTTGAGAATAATAAAGTGTTGGCCTTTACAAAATGCTTCTAAAGCCAGTCTAAAGATGACTATGACAGCCATCAAAGAGGAAAAGGATGCCTGGATTTCATATGGAAAGGAAAAATGTGAAATCTTTGGTTGCACACACGTTTAACAGAAGAAATGTATTAACTCTCAACACTAACTCTAAGAAAAACTTAGGAACAAATTAAAAACTCAGTCGTGTTCATGCGCAGTATGTACCTGGAAGATGTAATGTATAGTATAAATGCCTTTCCTGTACAATTTGTTGTGTTTTCAAAGTCAACCACTAATTGTGCCTTAAAATATCAATAAAACAAAGTTCAGGGGGAAAAACTGTTTCGCTGTGTGTATCTGTGGGAAAAACTTGTTGTGTCATTCAGAGTTTTCCATGGCAGAGGCAAATAGCTTGTAAAACAAATTACGCAAAAGTCACCAAAACATCATCACGGCGCTGCTTGCCACCGCTTGATGTCAAAATTGGGTCATGTTGAAGGCCCTTCCCAACCCACCCGTGTTTAATTGCCATGTGCTAAAAAATTTCCCATGTGCACACAAACCAGTCAAGTCTGCTGCGGCCTAATAATTGTTCAGTCAAATCGCCTCTTTGTGCTGCTGTCTGCACTCACACTGCCAGGATTTTTTTTTTCTTTTCCCCTCTTTGAGCACTCGTCAAACGAGATCTCCCCACGCTTGTGATGGTGGCACAGACATATTCAATACTTGACAGGGGTTATCTGCTCAACAATCCCTTTGCGACATAAAGGACATGTTTAGCTATGTGGTTTGAGCCAGGAGCTAAGCTGTCATTTACAAGCAATCTTTGACTCAGAGACAGTTATCCTTTCCTCTACCAGTGTTCCCCCTTCCCTGTTTTGTCCACTTGCCTCTTTCTTCCTCTCAAAGGCTCTCTCCAGCTTCAGTGAGAGGAGCAAGGGGAAGCAAGCTGTTCGGGGTCTTTAGCTACTGAATGGATTTATCGACTGGGTGAGACAAAAAAGTGACTGAAATAAGCAGCAGTGACAAACACAGAAACAGCAGACTGGTGGGGGAAAAAAATCACTTTGTTTAAAGCAGAGCAGCCTGTGTGTGTATGCTGCTGATATGGATTTCCCCATGAGAAGGTTCAGGTCACCAAATCCCTCCTCAAACAGGCCTCAAAAAAAGATTTATTTGGCTTTTTGCCTCTGACTTGGAGGGAGAAAACGGGAAACAAACAGGGTTTTTAGCATGCGCTCTCCAAAAGGGTTTTCTGTGGTGCTTCAGAATGAGAAATTATATAAATGTCTTTGGAGGCCACATTAAATGGTTCATGAAAATAGCAGGCCCTCTGAGAGTTAACTGTGCTTTCTCTGTATAGCATGATTTGATGATGGTAAATGGTGTACTGTTCTATCTGCTGTGACAAAATGTCGAAGTCCTGAAATGGTTTCATCCTGAGCAATTTTTCCTGCCTTAGCGTGTTTTCTCTCTCATGAGTACAGCAGGGCACCAGTGTGACTTGTTACGTTTGGTGTGGACTCTCTGATTACATAGTATTGTTATGGATAGCTGGGATTTTACCTGCGCTCACCAAATTCATTAGAGGCCTCTGAAACTCTAAACACACTGCAGAGATGACGCAGGTCAGGTTTTACCCATTACTGATGTCTGCAAATATTGAATATGTCAGTTAGGTCTTGTAGCTCGGTCGTTGTGTGTGTATGTGTGTAGATGTGTGTGCGTGTAAAAATTCAAGCTCCTGTTAGACAGCCCTTTTGGCATGGCTCCTACTTCTCACCAAGAAAGAAGCCCCTGTCAGACTCCCAAAAATCCTGGGCTGGAGATGAAACAAAGAAGAGTGTGTGTTGGCTTGTATATGTATGTACTGTGTATGTGTGTGCCTGAGTCCTGTACATCTCTGGCTTTCCTGCACCCCATACTGACATTTCCAACTGGTGCCGGTGTAAATAAGTTTGTCAACCACAGCAGGTGTGGGGAGAAGTCCCGAGAGCAGGGGAGGTCCAAGCCCCTTCAACCCTAGGCCACAGTGAAACCATCGTGGAGAAGTCAATATTTGCACTCGGTATCAAAGCCTGGCCTGTTTTGGTATCAAAAACCAGGCTGTACAGAAGAAAGCTTGTCATGCATGAATCCAGGAGATCTAACATCTCCAGTAGTTGCACCGGTGTTAAACACTTGTAATTGTTTATGAAATTAGCATGAATTCTCTATAGAATATGTTTTTTAGGCTAAAAATTGTGCATTATCCCCTATATTAGTACATTGAGGGAATAGTATGAATTACCATTACCATAGCATTACCACTACCTGCCTGGTCCCAGAGACATAAAGAGAGTTTGATATAGGACAAAATTGTATTCTATTGTAGCTAACTTTATAAGGTGACAAAATGTTTTTGTGTTCACATTTTATTTTTGTAAATAGACCAGAATATTTTTAACTTTGTAAATGGGCTATGCAACAAAATTTTTTTATAAATATTGCAGGATATTATAATAGTTTTGGTTAGCATTGCTATATTCTCATCAAGTGCAAAGATCTCAAGGTGCACCTTATTTGGACTCCACTGTAACTAGCTCATTACAAAAACCCTTGAGTCCAACAGCATATATTGTGTGTACTAGTCAGTCATACTGGTAGTTCCCCACTTGTAGCTCCGATTCACCACATTACAAAAGAATAAGTTGCTAGCTTGCATGTCATTTTGTTAGAATGCTAGCACATATGCTATTTATTGTTTTATAAAAAATATAGCACTGAAAAAAAGCACCCACTTGTAACTTTCTCAAAAGCATTTTAAAAGTCAACAACATAAAGATTCATACAGACAATTCAAACAGTAAGACTACTGATATTTTTATTTGTACAGGTTGTGCTGAGGTTGGCAAGCCACCTGTAGAGCATTTTTATTAAACTAGCAACATTTCACAATCACACAATTACATTTACAGGGCAATAAATCAACACTGATACATAAAAGATGCATTCATGACCAAGTTCTGTCCGTTATTGAGGTTTTACAGACATGTGACTGCTAACCATGTGACATTAACTATTCCGCCATTTTGGACGTGTGACAATCATGGTGACATTGTAGGATCTAGTGCATAAGGCCCCAGTTACAGAGGCCTAGAGACTGGTCTGCGACAATCTGGCAACAACCAGTCATAAGGGGAAAAATTTGTACTCCCCGACTAGTTGGCGACTGGTTGCTGGAGGCTCCAGGAACCACTAGGGTCGGCTAATACACATTTTTCCCTCTCGTCTGGGGGTTGCATCACATCCAATATGGCGGACAGCTCTGGAGCAATGTGTGTATGACGTCACGCAAGAAACATCTGTATAGCAAGTGGGATCACACTATAGCCTACAAACTCTTACATCAACGTTGAGAAGAACATGAGGAGTCAAATTTTGAGATATGTTTTTCTAAACGGGCCAACCTATTTGGAAGGGAAAACAAGGGTAAGACCCTAACTGTAAACCTCCATCATAGTTAACAGAATAGGGAGAAGAAACCAGGCAAGCTAGCAGTCATATAATAGTTTTTTTTTTTTTTATTTTAATTTATAGTGTATTTTTGTCTCTTTTTAGCAAATTAGTTACATTTAAAATACAACTGTGGCTGACTTGGCAGACCAACCATAGTTTGTGTGCACACAGTCTTTCTGTACAACCTGACATGTAATGTTGTTCAGATAGTCTGCTTAACTACTTGATTATTTACAACCTGATTTTTTTCACTTTTTGTACGTTTGCCTTGTCTGACACTGTAGGTCCAACACATAAATCTCATCAGTTACTGTACACTGCTGTCTAATCTTTATATAAAACCTCAGGTCTAGTCTTTTCTTTGGCATCTCAATTGTCTTTATTTAATTATTCTCTCTTTGCAGCACTTCTTTTCATAACCTGTTTGCTGTAAGAAAACAATCATTCTTTTCCATTTTGGGTGCACAGAGCCTGCATTTTAATTCCAAGCCATTCACACCATGGCATTTGCAGGAGACCAGACTGCGCTAGTGTCTCGGTCCATCCCTCCCTGTCTCCTGAAAGTGTGTGGAAAAACACTTACATGGCTTTGCTTTGATTTGCAATGTGTACAGAGGGGTTTCCATCACAGAATCTCTCATGTGGGCCACTGCTCTGGCTCCTGTCTGCTCATTGAAACCCTCCTCTCATGGGGCTTTAAGACAAGACAGTGCCTTGACTTTATCACAGACCATCACAAGGAATTTCAAGGTTGCCCGTCCTCTGCAGTGAGGGAAAGTCTGTAAATGTACTAAAGGAGACTTGGTAATAGGCTTCCAGTAAAGCAAACAGAAACTGTTACCAAAGGATATTGTTGTTGATGTTGGAAAATGCAGCAGGGCATAGATTCCTAAAGTAAACAGGCTCTTGAAAGCCATTGCTCAATTATACAATTCTGAATAAGACCACATTACAAACAGACAAGTTCTGGTTAACATTTGGTGAGACTCTGTGAAGTCTAGCATAAGATATGGACTATGTACGGCCTTAGTTTTTACACACCTTCTTGCATGAGACGCAAATCAGCGACACTTGAGCTTTAAGGTTCCGCATTAGCGGGAGCTTGTGGTAAACAAGCCAAGCAGGGCACTGCCAGCCCAACACTCCTGTGTTGCAGTCTTTTTAGTGTCCTTTTATAACCTCCTTCCTTCCTCCTCACACTCCACAGTCTTCCGAGAGGCCATGCAGGCACGATGGGGAGTAAGGAAGTCAGCATGCTTCATTAAGTGAATGTGGCACACCACGCATGTCACTGGAAACAACAGAGCCTCTGTTCAGGAAAGAAATGACACTTAGAAATAATGGTGAGCTAGAAGCTGCCTTTAAAGAATGGCTGATGGTTATGAGGCCTCCAGCTGTGGTTCACAGATTTTTATTTTATATAAACAAGCTGGAAGTGTTGTAACAGGTATACTACTTTTAATGGAACTCCATCAGCAGCTTAAACATGAAGGCACTGAATTACTACACTGTATTTCTAGTTGATATCCTGTAATTAACTTTATATGGTCTTTGCTTAATCTGCACTTAAACTCTTTCTCATGGAAATCTGATCTTTGTTCTAAATTTCATATTTAGAAATGTTTTTTCTAATCAAAATAATCCCTTCATACTGTAAAATGGCTTAAATCTAACTTCACCTCTATAACTCACCTTTGGTACACTTAGGTTTGTGAATATGTAAAATAGTCCCATGGTCATCCCTCCAGTTGCTTGCTTGTAGCCTGCCCCAGTCTCCCTCTGCATCTTGAGACCCACTCACTGACTAGCTAACAAGTTATCTTGCTACATGAAAGGACAAATAGCATCTGTCCACACTGTCAAAGTGAATGCTTTCTCATGCAGAAAAGGGAAACCCTGCTGTTTTCATATATCACACAGAGAGGGTGCTGTTCTTGTGAGTAAGGGGGGGGGGGGGGGGGGCCATTGCT
>VUQI01025226.1:14781-37318 GCA_015106735.1 Paratilapia polleni | reverse complement strand
AAGTAACAAATGCATGAACTAGTTTTTCAGCATCACTCGGAGACAGGATGCTAATTTTTAAACTTTAAAATTAAAGAAAGCAGTCCTACATATTTGTTTAATATGCGCATTGAAAGACATATCCTGGTCAAAAATGACTCCAAGATTCCTCACAGTGTCACTGGAGGCCAATGTAATGCCATCCAGAGTAAGTATCTGGTTAGATGTCATATTTCTAAGAGAAGTACAATAACCTCAGTTTTGTCTGAATTTAGAAGTAGGAAATTAGAGGTCATCCAGGCATTTATATCTTTAAGACATGCCTGTAGTTTAACTAATTGGTGTTTGTCATCTGGCTTCATGGATAAATACAGCTGGGTATCATCTGCATAGCACTGAAAATGTATGCTATGTTTTCTAATAATACTGCCTAAGGGAAGCATGTATAATGTAAATAGAATTGGTCCCAGCACAGAACCCTGAGGAACTCCATAATTAACTTTAGAGTGTGAAGAAGACTCTCCATTTACATGAACAAATTGGAATCTATTCAATAAATATGATTCAAACCACTGCAGGGCAATTTCTTTGATTCCCAAGGTATGTTCTAATCTCTGCAGTAAAATATTGTGGTCAATGGTATCGAATGCTGCACTGAGGTCTAACAGGACAAGCACAGAGATGAGTCCACTGTCAGAGGCCATAAGAAGGTCATTAGTAACCTTCATTAGAGCTGGCACGCACTTCTGAATTATACCACGGGGTCAAGCTCTTTTGATTTGAATCTCTCTTTTTCAGAGAAGCCACAGTATCCAGCGTCATACGCAGAACTGATGTAAGACTAAACTTAATTCATCTGGTATTCCCAGGCAGTCTCCCATCCGAGTACTAACCAGGCCTGACCTGCTTAGCTTTCGAGAGCAGACAAGATCGGGCGTGCTCAGGGTGGTAAGGCTTATGGCCATACCACTCTGGATGGATGGATCCACTATTAAACATGGATGGATGGATCCACTGATAAACAAAGGGTGCAACAAACAACATAATTGTTTTACATTAATTTCTGTCAAAATCACCCCCTTGGCAGTTCTAGTGTTAGGGACACACTGCACACCATGCCGAGATGTGTTAAGTTTTGGTCTAATAGCTCTTTGGAAATCTCCTTGTTGGTGCAAAAATACTATTTTATGCCTTTCAAACTGTGTTAAAACTGTGAAGAAAACTTTGAAAGACCTACAGAAAGTCTGGAGAACTATTGCTCAAGAGAACTTTAAGAAAGTCTGGCTCCTTGGAGGCAAAATATAAAGACTATTGCACAGTACTGTATAATGGTAAAATGCATTAGTAGCTTAGTAGTATGTATTTGTGATTTACTTCTAGTCATATCTCTATTCGTTACTTTTACTTTTAACTCTTGGAAAGTAGAGTTGATAATACTCACTTTGACTCAAGTAGCATTCTCTGTGCTGTTACTTGAAATGGGGTATTATTATAATACAGGAATGCTTACTCCACTGTTTATTATTATTACTGTACAGTAATGCAATTACAGTAATTACTATACAGTAATGCAACAACACACTTAAAAACTTAAGTGCTGTGTTATATATTGACTTCTTTATTGCGCACAAAGTAGCACAGCAGGTAGAGGTAATTTGTTTACTGACTCTGAATTGTTGAGAACTAAGTGAAGCTAACAGTCAGATAATGCCTTATAAAGGCGATGAATCAGAGCATTTGCCATTTGCTGATTCCCACTGAGAGTACAGCTTCTGCCTCTGACTTATTTCTGTTATTCTAGAAACCAAATGGGGAATAAATTATACGTATGATGCAATATTTTTTTTTTTTTTACATTTTTGAGACTGTCAAGAGCCTTTAATAGTCTGTCCTTAAGTATTCTTCCTTCCCAGTGTGCTTGCATTCAGATTGATTGAAGCTCTCCAGCTCTAAAGCTGACTGTGGCCTCAGGCTAATTTGATGTTGCTGAAACATTACTCACACACACATGCACACATTACTCTTATTCCCATTTGTGCATAAGAAATCTACACAGATGGCCAGTATTCTTTTTCTTAATTTAAATGTCACAGATTAAGATGTTTAAAGTAAATTTACAAACATTTGTCTCACACATTTTTATGGTAGAATCAGTAACAGTTTGTGTTCTTCTGGCTTCTTTTTTGATTTTCAGGAATAAATTCACTCTGAGATTCTGATTTGGGTTTATCTTGTTACAATGTTTAACCTGATTTTTATAGGACAGTCAGCTGTAGCTAAAGTCCCAAGGATATAAAGCTAAATACGTAAAATATATTGTATATAAAAACATTTTGTTATTAGATGAAACATGGAGGTCTGCAGGTGGTGAAAAGCAGATTGCAGGAAGCCTGGTTTTGTGGTTGTTCTGATTGTTGGACTTTTACCTTGCAATGTGAAGCACATTGAGGCATCTTTTGTGTGTTTTTGACATATGTGAATGTAGATTTTCTCAGTGTCACAGTTTTTCCCCGTAGTTAATATGCCACATAAATGCCAGCATTTCGTCGTTCTGTTGTCTGACAACAGGAACCTAAAAATTGTACATGAGAACAGATTTATTTAAAATTCGACTGTATTAAAATACTTTGTGAGAGTAGAGACTAAGAGAAGCAAAAAGTTGTAAACCGCTAACAGCTAAGTGTAACTGCACTGAAGCACATAAAGAGGACATGATCACTGAGTAACACACACCCAGTACTTAACTCTAATGATTTTAAATCATCCCTTAAAGTTTTCCTAATTCAAGGTCATCTCTCACCACTGCATTTTCACTATCTTTTTAACTGAACTCCTTTTGGTTGTCTGTTATTTACATAGAAAAAGGGGAAAATTCTGACTGGCTTATAAAGCTGGTGTCATGGGCCGCATGGGCCGAGTTAATTGTGGACTCAAAGGCACGACTCAAAGAGACTGAATTGTCAAGTTCACAAGTTTTATTGGCAAGAAACAGTAGTTCTGAATGTAGGTTCTATTGCCACTCTGAGAAGCCAAACTGGCCACGGGGAGAGGACTCTAGGGAAGAGGAGAGAGCAGTTAGTCCGAGAAGGAAGCTTTTTCTGAGAATGTCTGAATCAGAGAGGAGAGCAGTGTTTCAATGATCGCTAACTTGGAAAGCCGGGTAGGTGTCTGGGAGGGGGGTAGGAGCCACTGTTTTGCTTCTTCCAAGAGGCAGAGAGTGATGGAGGGTGAGCAGGCAGGCAGGGAGCAGAGGTGAATGATCCACTGGTTCTCAACAGAAAGGAACTGACCAACCCAACGGAAAACAGGAAAGAGGTTCTGGCAAATCGTCCACACCTCGACCAAGGAACCCAGAACTGAGAGCAAGGAGACAAATGAATAACCACAAGAATTTCTGACTTTCAGAAGAGACCTAAGTGAGCCTGATTACCACACGAAGGAGGCAGACAATCTGGCGAAGGCTGGGTGCTCGGGCTGGTCCTTAAAAGCAGATTGATGATGAGACTGAATGAGGTGCAGGTGGTCCTGGTGAGGCATGGACATCCAGGCTCCACCCAAATGGTGGAGAGTCTCTGCTTGGCTTTTCCAGGCCTTGGACAGAGAGTTAAAAATTCCAGAGCAAATCAGTTCAGGGCTATGACACCGTCACCTTAATCAACAGAGTATTTCCAGTAGGGACAATGTGGCCGATGTGAACTATCTCTGGCTGGCCGGAAAGAAAAAAGATGGATGTAGCCACCATGACATTACCTAATTGGTTGTGAATTACACATTTTGAGGCCTCAATGTTTGCATTTCTGATGCCCCCATGTTGGCTTTTTGGAGCCAGTAATTACCACATTTGGATGAGAGGGTGGAGAACTAAATTACCAGCTAACTCTAGTCAGCATCGTTAGCAAGCTGCATTCGTAAACTGTACAGGTGCAAAGCACAAACCCACATACCTGCTAATAAATACTAAGTAAGAGACTAATAAAGTACAAGAATTACACTCAACAAAACTGAAGCATAAACTTATTGGACGGGCTTTATCACACAGTAGCCCATAACATTTGTCAGATAATCCCATTAAAAATGGAAGAGAGATCCTGTTCAGTGAATTAGCTGAGATGAGGCCTGACAGACAGCAATCAGCTACAGCTCCTTGTGTGGGCAAACTTGACAATCAAAGCATCCACGTCTGAGACTTTAAGCCTTACCAGCATCCAGTTAAATGAGTTAAATTCACCCACTACACATTTGTTATGAAGGGGGAAGTTATTCATCGAGGCCATAACTGGTTTTCGTTCAAAGCCGTAAACATACTTTTTTAATACTGTTTTGCTGTGCATTGTAACGTGGGAGTCTTTTGGAATTGAGTCGCTTTTGGAGCCGGCCTCAAGTGGCCATTAGAGGAGCTGCAGTGAAAACAGTTTTATTTTAAATGACACATTATCAAACTTGTCACAAAAAATAAGAAAAAAACCCCTTAAAAGTGGTGAAACAAATCCTTCAGGTATACTCAAAGGAGTTTTCATTGATGACTAGATGAGAGATATATTCTCTATAAAGTCACATACTGTCAAGCAGGAAATGAGCCTTTTGGGGGAGGGAGGGGGTGACAACTGGTCAACGCATGGTTAAGGCAATGAGACTGAACTACCTTACTTAACAGAACTCTGTGCATTTTTATTATATTTTCTGGCGATTTTGACAAACAGCATATGTTATTCTTGGGTAAATTAAACCCACTTAAAATCATGGTTAAAATTATTTTTATCACAGTCCTGGTTTCCTTTAGGAGAAGGCCAAAACCTCAAAATCTTTTATATGCAGGAAAAGCCTGCATATGCACATTAATTTGCTAAACTGTGAATATTTCACACTTGATCCTTTGTTTTATGTTCTCAGGTGCTGTTCAATCAGTTCAAGTACTTCTTCAACTTGTACTTTTTGCTTTTGGCCTGCTCTCAATTTGTCGAGGAGTTACGCTTAGGTGCTCTCTACACCTACTGGGTCCCCTTGGTATGTGACATTTCACTTACTGTTAATCATTACGGTCAATCAGCTTCATTTCCCACACATTATTTGTGTTCCTCTTCAGTGCTTCTTAAATTTATTTTTTAATGGAAATGAAGGTTTAGGTATTTCTTCTTACCTCCACTGCTATAGCACTCACATAAAGTTTATTAGTTACTTTGTAATTGTGACATGTCACTCTCCAGGGTCTTGTTTTGATTATTACCATCATGCGAGAAGCAATTGAAGAAATTAGGTGCTACCTTCGAGACAAAGAAGTCAACTCTCAGATTTACAGCAAGCTTTCAACAAGAGGTAAGAATTGAAAGCTTAAACAACATCTGCAATTTTTACCTGTGTGGATATCTGTGTTGCATATTTGTTTTCTTACCAAACACATCTATTAACTGTAGGAGGTTGGTCCTGTTAAAACTTATTGGGACTAGGGGAAATGGTGGGTAATTCAAAGCAGAGATGTAAAAGTGTACATAAGAGGCCTTGGTATAAAGTGCTACCAGCAATAAAAAGCAGGGGACCTCTTGTGGTTTCCATCACTTTGCCTCTTTGATGTGGCAGCTTGTTTTACCCATAAACACAATGACTGGTTGCCTCCATGATAGCAGCCCCTGTGCATATTTTTTGGTTTATGGAAACTTTATGGTGTCAGAACTCAGTGTAATGGTTGTGATTGTTTTGTCTATGTTATGTTAAATCGCATGTGCATGAGATATTGACATACAGTATTTTAAATTAATCAAAACCTTTCAGAACATTTTATCACTTCATGTTTTTTTTTTTTTAGATAAAACAGGCTTTTATTTCCTGCTAAAAGATGTGATGTGAAGCGCTACTGAATAGATCTTTTTTGTGTGTAAATGCATTTGTGGAGTGAAGTTCCATGAACCCAAATGCATAGCAATATTAATGTGCTTTAATGTCTTACATATGCAAAGCCCAGAGGTCACAGCAGAGTTCAAGGGTCAGTGATCTCTTCCAAACAATTTTGCTGTTCATTCCAAGTGGAATGAAAGAAAAGGCTCAACTCCCCCAGCATTCTTTCAAATCTTCATGGAGACTTACTTTCCCAAATTCACTCAGGTGACCAGTGAGCCATGCAGTTCACTCAGAGATCTGGGTTTTGTGAAGACATATTTGCAGAAAGAAATACCACATTTTTCACTAATTTATAATTAGGAGAACTTTTAAGACAAAAATCTAACTGTCGGATTGTCTAGAGTCCATGTTAATTCTTAACTACATGATTGACAAATTTAAAGTTCAAATATTTATACTCATGAAAGACCAATTAATTTAATATATAAACTTACTAAACACTTAACTTTATCTTTTGTTCTGTATTTCAGGCACAGTGAAGGTTAAAAGCAGCGGTATTCAAGTTGGCGATCTCATAATTGTGGAAAAGGTTTGTTGAAGATTGTTTCATCCACATCTGTGAATGGTTTTGCTTTTAAGCTTGTCAATTTACCATTTATATGACAGCTAGTAATGAGGGGGTTGTTAATCTTCTGTGCTCCACTGGTGACTGAGGTGAAAGGAGTTAGTAAAGATTTTGTAATCTTGTGATCAATGCTGAGCGTCAGCCTGTCAAACTCAAAGTACACACAACAGATATGAACCTAAAATGCTTTTTAATTCGATCTTAAACACAAATTCAATTAAATACTTAATTTTTATCTTGAAATTTTCATTTATAGTTTCTCGTTTGATATCTGTGTAAGTTTGGAATCTGTTGTGTTGCTTCCCTCATGGACAGACTGGATTCCCTGAGGTCTTTGTACATGAAATATGAGAAGTGAGTTCTGTCTTTAGTTTCCAACTGAGGGCTTCTCTCTGAATCGCTCATTAAGTGCAGTTGAGGGAAAGGTCACACATGTTGTCCTACACATTTCTGCTAATATGACTGTGATTCAGAGTTATGTGGGTTACAATTCAGAAAGTCATCAGTGGAGGTGACACCAAAAGTTATTTAAATAAGTTTGAAAAGCCACACGACTGCTTTGTTAAACTTCTGTTAATCACTTAAATTAATCTAAGCAGTTAGAGTTTGGTAAAGCGGTCAGGTGAATTTAATATGGAATTTCTTGAGTGTAATGCAAGGACCAGGTGAGGCTGAGTGTAAAAGCTGGCCCAGGTGCTGTTAGGGCCGTAACAGAATGATTTGCTGAATGGCTTAATATTTTGACTGACTGACTGTTGGTAATATGGCACATGAAGTGAAAAAAGTCATAAGAGCATAAGGAGGTAGAAGGAAAGTATAGGATCAGGAAGTAAGGTTTAAGTCATATTTTTCTTTCTGCCTTTCTTTGTAGAACCAGCGCGTTCCTGCTGACATGATCTTTCTAAGGACCTCTGAAAGAAATGGTAAACATCTGCCGGTCATTCATCCATATATCCACAACAGGCTGGCTGGGGAAATGACTTGTTTAAAAAGGCGCTGAGGTGCAGGGATTAGCCCTGAGCTGCGGCAGGAAGCCCTACATTGTATAAATCGTAGCAGTGACCACTACTAAGTTATCACTCAAAGTTGTGGTGGTGAGTTGCTACTCCATGTAGACAAAACAAAGTTTGATTTTCATCTTTGACTCTGACTAATTTTGTCTTTCAAATGAGTTAGATAATGAAAAGGAAAATCGAAGGACGCAAAAAAAATCAAATGCAAAGAACAAAAAGAAGACATGAGAGGAGGATGCCTTATCTGAATAATCAAATGTGGATTGGTGTATTATTTGTGAGAGATGACACAAAACAGCCACTAAGGCAATTCATATCAAAACTCCATCACAGGCTGTTGTTTTATTTATACGCTATAGAAATCCAAAAAAAAAAAAAAAAAGCTAGGTGCTTGTTGTTGTTGCGTCTTCCTATCGGGGGAAGAAAAACATCAACTTTGTTTTACTGGAAATAGTGCTTGGTTATCTCCCATTCCATGTGGAGGCCATTAGGTCAATTATAAAGGGCCTAGGCTAGGATTTAGAGTTTTGGGCAGGATGACTGCAGACTGGTGGTGGTGGTGCTGGTGGGGGCTTTTGCAGATGCTTCCACTTCTATCCCAACAGCAATAAACTGCTCAATCTCATTCTCAGTAGTCACTGTTTATCTGTGACCCCAGGCTAAAATTGCATTTATTCATACTGGTAATTTGAAATGGATGTTTATTAGAAGAGATGACAATATGATGAACCAGCAGTGTATCCTTCGGTATCTTTTATAATATATTGTAGACAGTGAAGTGATCAGTAATGGAGCTTATGAGTTTCCTTCTTTTAACTAAAAGCCTTTCTATTGTTGCCCCCTAGGGGTGATTGTGTTTTTATCTGGCATTAGTAGCAACTCTTGTCCTCCCCTTCCCAGGCTCCTGTTTCCTGCGGACTGACCAGCTGGATGGAGAGACAGACTGGAAACTACGCCTCCCAGTGGCCTGCACGCAGAGACTGCCAACTGCTGCCGTGAGTCATAAAATATAGATGGGTGGGGAGGTAGTGATGATATAGAGGGAAATTGAATGTTTGCACAGTTGTTGTTTCTTATATTTTTATTATAAGAACTAATGAATATAGGAGTGATTGTAACATTTCTCTGCTGTCAGAGAAACAAGTCTTTCATTAGGAGATTTAACTCAAGTACAGGTGGTGGCATCATCAGAGATAGCCATATTTAAATGGTTTAAGAATCACTTCAGGTCTTTATTGTTTTAAGGTATTTTCTGCCTTTGAACAGTTTTGGGTTTTAAGGACGAGCATTCATGCTGATATTCTTAGATTTATACAGTTTTTGGTCAATAAATTAAATTTTCAGTATCATTTAGTTACATTTAAATAATATACAAATAACTTGTATCATTTTATTTATGTAGTTATTTATTTTCTACCTTCATTTTATCTTTGCCTGAAATCTAAACTGCTGACATTTAGTGAAGGGTAGACGGCGAGATGAAAATAATTTGTAATAATCTAATGAATAAATTTATACATAAAATCTCAAAATGTTTGTGATATTAATTACAGGTTTTTACAAACATAGCTGGTGTAAGAAAGAAACCTACTTATCCTCTTTATCAGATGTGCATGGCATTGCTGTGGTTTGTAGTTAAAGGCTAATATTTGTTGCTACAGTATTTGTTGTAGCTATTTCGATAACTGATGATTTGATCAAGTCAGAAGTTCCAAAAACAAAAAAGTCACTGATTTTGACTTCTTAAATGTAAATTTTCTGATTTAACTCCCCCCTGTGATAGTAAATGGAATATTTTTGGGTTTGGCCTTTTTATAGATAAAATGAGTAATAATTAATAATAAATACTATTTGTAGCTGTGGATCTAACTTGGCAGTGAACTGCCGCTTTCCTTCCTGTGCTGCTTCTTAGAGCCTGGTCACGGGATATTTTCTAGAATTAACAATATGTATACCTGCCATATTTGTCAAAGAAGTCTGAGAGTACTTATTTTTTGATGTGTCCTAACAGTTTACTTATTAAGGCTTCAAGCAAAGTTTCTCAATGTAAAATGCAAAACCACAGAGCAGACTGGTGCTACATAAACTGTAAATGTTAAAGCAGTTGTATTTAGCCATTTAAACCATGTTGTCTAATCTCTCACAGGATCTTCTCCAGATCAGGTCATATGTGTACGCAGAAGAACCAAACATTGATATCCATAACTTTATTGGAACTTTTACCAGGGTAAGTGCTTACATTATTATGCTGAAACCAAAGCTCCTTTGAGACATGCTAATCTCATGTCAGTTTAATGTTCTAACATCCACTTTTATGTTAGTGACAGAAACCTTACTCGACTGAGTACAGTCACATAAGTGTCAGTAAATACCCCTTAACACAAGGTAAACCATGCAGAAAGAAAGATGTACATCTTTCACAGTTATTGAAATGTATTTACCCTCTCAATCTTTGTCTTTTTGTCTTGTTGTACAGATAGAATACAATTTATTTTTTCAACTATAAAACACTGCAAACTTTGAACACTTTGAAGTTGTTGAGTGTCTTATATTAGATCAGGCCCTATGATACTCTGGCAACCTGTCCAGGGTGTACCTCACCTTTCGCCCAGTGACAGCTAGGATAAGCTCCAGCTTCCACGCGACCCTGAATTGGATAAACAGTTAAGATGGATGGATGGATGGATGGATGTTAGATCAGTCTTAAAAACTCATTTCCCTTTCCTTCTAACTAGGGTAAAGTGGTTCAGAACCCCACTTATTTCCACTGCAACAAACTCATAAACACTCTACATGCATGAATAAATTAAAATCCAGCAAAACTCTTTAACATACAGCATGCTCCAAGGAGTAAAGGAGACCAAATTTAACTTCCTTGCATTCAGTGCTTGCTGTGTAATAAATAGTGTATTATAAAAGGTGCACTAGAATTTGCACACTAACATTAAATGATAAAACTGATTCAGGTTATCTGTTGATCAGCTAGGAGAGGCAGGGACAAGCATCCCCGGTGTTATTGATGGACAATAATTAAGGCATCCAAAAGAAAACATGCAGCAAAACATGTTTTAGATTCAGTTAGAGATGCCCCTTTGAGACAACAAAAACAGCATTTTCCTTCTCCTGATCATAACATTTTTGGCCCATTTGTGTTCCGTCTCTCCTTCTCCCAGTCTCCCTCTCATGTACTAGGTGACAAATATTGTACAGTGTGGAAACAGCATTAATGTAAAAGACACCCATGTCTTCAGTTACCTAAATAATTACATAAGTTCAGTAATGTTGCACATAGAACACTGTTCTCTGTTTACAAAAATGGTTTCTGTCATCCCTCATCATTCTGTGTATTTGTTGTATCAACTGTTACAGGAAGATGGAGACCCACCAGTTAACGAAAGCCTTAGCATTGAGAACACCCTGTGGGCCAGCACTGTTATTGCCTCTGGTAAATATCTGACTGGTAGTGCGCCTATAAAGTTGTTAATATCCAAGTCATCAGGACCTGCCTTTTCACTGAAGCATTGATCCTTCATAACTATCGATTTGATGGCATATCTAACCAAATGTACACACTGAAAAAGAGCACTGAGGTGTCCCTTTCTAAAAAGCTGTGGGATTACTAACCACAATTGTAAAGAAAATGTGCTTTTTCTTTGGGAGAGTGAATCCACTTCAACCCACACGAACATGTGTTGTTCATTAAGCAATTAGAAATCTGCATCCTCCATTCAAAATGTCATTTTCCATTTGAAAAAATCTATTCATGTCAAGATTATAAGTCTGGAAAACATCTTCCTGACATGCTGTGTTTTATGTTGTACCTTTACTATATTGCCCTGAGGCAGTTTTTTTGGTCTTTTTTTCTCTGCCTCGCTTACTCCAGGCACAGTGGTGGGGGTTGTGATTTACACAGGCAAGGAACTGCGCAGTGTCATGAACACCTCCAACCCCAGGCACAAGGTACAGTAGTATGGACCAGAAGTTGAAGACAGAAGTGTGATCACTTAGTTGCATGAAGGTGTTTTTGCTTGGAGGATTTTGATATAATTTATCTTTATGAGATGAACTAAGTTATTTATTTTACTTAATTATTAAAATTAATGAATTTGTTGATTCATACTGTAGATACAGATATCTTTTATATTTATATTAAATTGATTCTTGATGTTTGCCTCTTTTGTAGGTGGGTTTGTTTGACCTAGAGGTGAACTGTTTGACTAAAATCCTGTTTGGGGCCCTGGTTGTGGTGTCACTGGTCATGGTGGCACTCCAGCACTTCGCTGGCCGTTGGTACCTCCAAATATTTCGCTTCCTGCTGCTCTTCTCCCACATTGTGCCCATTAGGTGCGACTTAAGACTCTCTCTTAATGACACCTGCAGTGTTATGTTATGATGTTATGTTATGTTAGGAGTTAAAAATCACTTGCTTTCTTTTTTTTTAAAATTTGATGCAGTTTGCGTGTCAATCTGGATATGGGGAAGATGGTTTTCAGTTGGATGATTAAGAAAGACTCAAAGATCCCCGGGACGGTGGTGAGAGCTAGCACCATACCTGAACAGCTCGGACGCATCTCCTACCTGCTGACGGACAAAACTGGTAGCTCTGCATACCCTTTTTTGTTGACCTAGTTGAGCAGTAACACGAGAGGTTGTAGTGGTTAGGATTTGCCTAAGAAGTATTCTGTAAGACAGAGTTTAGTTTCCTACCCTGGGGCATTGCTCTGTGGTGGGTTTTCTGCTCCCAGAGACCAGCTACTTATTGGACCTTTAAATCATAAAAAAAATAATCAAAGGCTCTCATCCATACACACCTTTAGAGCATAACACCTCCACCAGTGCACTTCCTCTGGCATGAGGTGTTGCACATCAGATTTACAGCCCTCATGCCCAATAAAGTGATCAGCCATTTCCACATCCAGAGAGCGATAAGGCCAGGTCTGCAGGTCAGACTAATGTATGTGCAAGGGCCCTGAAGTCTTTTTGATATACTGGCGGAAAATGCTTTTAAAGTAAGTGTGAGGATAAAGAGGTTGTGTGTAGTGTCAAACTCTTCTGGCATTTTTTTTTTTCTAGTCACCATATGTGACATGCTGATTGTTGTCTGTTAGTTAGGTAATTTAAACTTGAAAAAAGGTTCATAATTTGTGCTGTCAGCCTTGATGACTTTTACTATTTAAATGCCTGTAATGTAATTTTCACCAGGAACTCTTACACAAAATGAAATGGTGTTCAGGAGGCTCCATCTTGGGACTGTGGCATATGGGATGGACTCTATGGATGAAGTACAGAGCCATGTGTTCAGCGCCTACACACAGGTAAAGACATACATGAGGCTACACAATGTTATGTGTCTGTTAAGAAGAAATAGTGACCTGCAAATGAACAAATTATCTCCCAATATTCAGAAGAGATGATTGAAATTCTAAAAGCTTGTGAAAGGGTAAAATAAGCATTGTTTTACAAAACATATCAGTTTGTGATTATTGTTTAGTCAAATGCTTCCTGACCTCAAATGACATTCTTTATCCCCCTTGACACCAGAGGTTAGAAGAGCAGGAAACAGGATTAGCCCACAAGCGAAGCACTGACTGGACTCCTTTAATGACTCTGTCATTAACCCCTAGAACGCACAGCCTTCTAAAAATAGCAAAGCCACAATGCAGAAGCAAATAGTTCATATTTACTCTACACATCTGGTTGTGTTTACGTGCCACTAACGCAGTGATGATGGAAACTGTTGAAATGAAGAAGCTAGTTCCTCAGTCTGTGAAGCATTTCAAGTGTTAATACAGCTTCCTCAGAGACTCTCAGTCACTCATGGCTTGTGTTTTTTAATTTTTAATTTTTTTAGTTAACAGTACAGATAATCAGTTCTGTTGGCTAGAATACCTCCCCCCTACAACTCCCCTGTTACAGCTCTTTTTAGTTTCCTCTTTACCCATTTTTTTTTTTTTTTTTACTAAAAGTGCCTTCTGTAATTCTCTTCAGCCCACCCATGACCTTCCAGCCTCCAGGGCTCCAGCAACCACAAAGGTCCGAAAAACCATCAGCAGTAGAGTTCATGAGGCTGTGAAGGCCATCGCCCTGGTGCACAACGTGACACCCGTGTACGAGTCCAATGGTGTGACGGACCAGGCCGAGGCTGAGCAGCACTATGAAGACACATGCAGAGTCTACCAGGCATCCAGCCCAGATGAGGTATGCTGCCTAGCTACACAGAAGCACAAACATGTTCCTCCAGTTTTATTGACAGTCTTGAGTCCAAGAAAATCCTGTTTTACAAAGCCTACAAGGCATATGCTAATACAAACTTTATTAGTACAACAGTTCTTTTTGTCTTGAACACAAATGGAATTATCCTCATATGTAAGACAAATAATTTGAAGACATAAACACTTTGACATTTAACCTTCACTGTACACAACTGATAACACAAAAAGACTGTTTTCATATTCATGTGCTGAAGGTGAAAGGTTTCTCTTTGCTCGCATACAAACTCAGTTTAACATGTATGTATGACCATGATTTTGTGACATCAGAAATAGTTTGGAATCCATTTTGGAACTTAAAAGTCTCATGCGGACACCTGAAGTCTCCAAATAACAGACACTGAGTGTACACTCCAACTTTTTAGCTGCAGTAGACTAGTCCATTTCCCATTTATTTCACAGATACATTACACTCATCAGATGATATATGTTAATACACAAAGGTGAGCCCATATTTTTTGATATATTTAAGCCTGACCTGTTAGATAACATTTATTTACTCTACAGGAAAAACAGGAGAGGAGATTTCTGCATGCAAGATGTATAGGTTGTAGTTTTATTTTTAGTAAAGGCAGTTATCTTGAGTGTCTTTATTCCTTGAAGGGAGGCAGTCTCACAAAATTGCAGTCCACACTTACGTCCTTGATCAGTATGAATTCTTTTGAACATCAGGAAGAGGGCTGCGGATTTCGACTTGATCCATTTCCTGCCATGTAAATACGGATTTCCTTAATGTGCTCCCTGGCCCATTGCACTTAGCCCCTTCTGAGTTTCCTCTTTGATAGCACATTTTAATGGCACCCAGTCCACTATGTGGTGATCACCAAAAAAAAAACAAAAAACAAGAAAACTAGCATTGGTGGTTTCTGTTGTTGGTAGGAAATGGAGCCGTTTTATTGTTTTAGGTTACAGTGGATAAAAACAGTCAGGCTTTGAGTTGCTGAGACCTGAAAGTTGCATTCAGACAGTTTGATACAATCTAGACAGATTCAGTTTGCTTTGTAACAGTTTCAGGAAGTCTTATTTATAGATCTGGTTTTGTGCGCGAGCACAATAGATGCAATGTCAGTGACTGTTAACTGCATGGTTTTTACCACTGTAATGTAAACTGACAGTTTACCTCTGTCTGCATGCAGATGAAAGTAGATTTTTTTTTGTTGTTGTTTTTGCCCAACATATTAAAATTTTAAAAACTTGTTCGTTTGTATAATTCAGTTCAGTTCATTACTTTGCTTTCCAACTCATAAAGAACTTGTCTGCCATGTGGTGCTTCTGAGTCAAGCCAGCTGGATACAGCATTATTCAGTCTAGTTAGAAATGGGCAGCTAACTCAAATGCGTCTATTATAAGGTGGTGCTGCTGTGGCAGACACCGGATCCCAGAATTCCTCCACAGTGAATATTTCTAGACTGTGACTAAGCACAATCTTCATACTTCCCAACCTGGATGACAACCACTACAGTAGTCAGAGCTTTTGTGACGCTAAAGGGATCCTGGCCAGACATTTTTAGACTACGTGGTGCATATTTCCAAAATAAGTAATTTTGGTTTCCCAAATCTGTGATTTTAAAGTTATTGTAGGAGCTTGGCAGTCTCCCTTGTTTTCTCTTATCTGCATCTGTTTGGCTCCTGCTGTTTGCCCTGTCAGAAGATGGATGATGAATTGGGGATGTAATCTGGTTTCTGGTCTGGAAGTTATTGGGCAGTGTCATCTCCCCTCTTTTTCTCCCCCCACACACCGCCCCCACACACATGCTTCTATTGTATTAATGGATGTCTTCTGTTGTGCCCTTCAGAAAGGATCGAGCAGAAACTATATTTTCAGTTCAGAAATGGACATCCTCCCAGTTTATCAATCAATAGTCTTAAGTGCTGAAAATGCTCGAGCTATTGATGTTCTCTGACAATCTACTCCAAAGTGGCCTTCACTGTTTTCTGTGTAATTCAAGTAATGGAAGATCATATTGACATAATCCTTTTGCCATGAAAATAATAAAATGACCCAAGCAGAGGTCACTTTTTCTTAATGTGTTCCTGAGTGATGATATTATTGTATTTGGTAGAAATATATGTTATTAGCTAAAAGCTATATATTTTAACCTTTTATTGCCCTATATATTTAGTGTAAGCTGTGTATTTTAATGACCACCCACTAAAGCCTTTACACTGTGCTTTTGATAGGTGTCGCTGGTGCAGTGGACTGAAAGTGTTGGGCTGACTCTGGTAGGAAGAGACCAGTCATCCATGCAGTTGCGGACCCCTACTGGACAAATACTGAACTTCACCATCCTTCAGATATTTCCCTTCACATATGAGAGCAAGAGGATGGGGATTATAGTGAGAGTGAGTGCCAAGATGAATATTATGACTTGTTGTTAGTGTTAGCAGTGGCTGCTCCCCATCTTGCTTTATTATTTGCTACAAAGGAAGTGCGCTGTACTGTTCCTAATATCCCTATTGCTTAAACATTACTTTGAATTGCAATCAATGTAGGTGAATGGCTGTTGCTAGGATGTCGATTCTTGCTTGGCGCTGACGAAAAACATTCGTATTAAAGCATATTATCTGAGAAAAAAACCTCACCTTACGAACTCTGAGTAAGTCTGATGACTAACTTTATTTTTGCTGGCTGGGATATAAGTCAGGAAGCCTGGGATTTTAAAACTTGACTTCCTCCTGATAATATTTTCAAACACATTTGGAAATCTCTTGTGGATACCAAAATAAGTTGTGCATTTCTAGGCAACACAAAATAATAAAATAACACATGTGCACCTTGGCTCATGTTGGTATTGCCTAGAAATCCCCCCTGCGAGAAGCATAGTTGGGTAATCATTGCAGTAAATATTAAATCAAATTTTTATGTACCATTTACACATAATAAACCACAAAAAATGATTTTCTAGGATGAATCGACAGGAGAGATCACTTTCTACATGAAAGGTGCTGATGTGGTGATGTCAGGCATCGTCCAGTATAATGACTGGCTGGAAGAGGAGGTACATTTCCATGTTTTTCCCCAGACATGATGCATACACAATGACACTGGTTTTATTCCCATTACTAATAAATCACACACTTTTAGAGTGCTGAATCCAGATGTTGTTGTCTGTGTTTTCTAGTGTGGAAACATGGCAAGGGAAGGTCTGAGGGTCCTTGTGGTTGCCAAGAAGTCGCTGACAGAGGAACAGTATCAGGATTTTGAGGTAACAACCTTTCATGAGATTGACCCACAGCAATCTGAGGCTGAGCTCAGAGCTGGATATCAGATTCATCCTCAAGTAGGAGATGGTGCTGCTGGAGTGTACTTAGCTTCACCAGCAGGATTATACATTCACTGTGTTTGTAAAGCCATTACAATTTCAATTTACAGTGTGATAGTAAAACTCTTATGCTCAGATTACATTGAGCATCTGCTGGCTGACAAGCATTACAAATGTAGATTGATATTTGGAGCAGGCATGTTCAGCATTTCTAAATGTCAAAGTGTGTTCTTGGGTAATCGGACTAACCTCTGACCCCCCTCCAGTCCTTCTGCCCCACTATTTCTCACACACACCAGGCCCCCGTCATTGTTTGAGCAGGGCACGGCTGTCTCCCCTGCAGTTGTTAGCCCCAGGCCTATTACTGAAGTGTATAATTGAGTGTGCAGAGCTGGTGGGCAGCAGTGAGTCACCAGCTGAGTCACACACAGAGTTTATGTTCCCGTATGAGTCACACTCAGATTGTTTTTGCTTTATCTCACTCCCAAAATGCCCTGGAGCTGGAATGCTAAAGATGGGCGTTAACCAATTGATTATGTCTGTCCTGTATCCACAGCTTTGTTAGACAGAATAGCTTTCAGACCTGCTTGAAGGCTGAAATTTATATTGATACCGAGACCTCTGTATACAAGTATCAGTGTATTTAGGATGGTATATTTTTATATACACTTACACAGAATTAAGTATTTGTGTAGGTAGGCTGCAAACTTGGGCTTATGTATGCACAATGTATCCTAGTTAATCTTATATTTTATTTTGTTTATTTATTTGTCATGACTTCCATGGCTAGTAGCCAGATTCCTGTTTTACTCTTTTATTCCTGGCTGTTTTACTTCTTTGTTCTTGTAGTGATTTCACAGTATTTTAACTTTCATATCCTCCCACTCACAATATTCCTGTCCATCTGCTACTCTCCAGGCACGGTATGTACAGGCCAAGCTCAGTGTCCATGATCGCTCTCTGAAGGTGGCCACAGTGATTGAGAGTCTTGAGATGGAGATGGAGTTGTTGTGTCTGACTGGGGTGGAGGACCAGCTCCAGGCCGATGTCAGGCCCACCCTGGAGATCCTCCGCAATGCAGGCATCAAGGTGTGTGTGTGTGTACTTGTTTAGAGATCTTTGTGAGGACAAAAAGTCGCATGAAACCATAGTTGTGAGGACAAAACGCTGGTCCTCACGAATTTGAAGGCATTTTTGAGCACTTTTGAGGCTCAAAATGTGGTTTTAGGGTTAGAGTTACAATTAGGTTATGGTTAGGTTTAGGGTAAGGGTTAGGTTTAGGCATTCATTTCTGATGGTTAGAGTTAGGGTAAGGGGCTAGGGAAAGTATTATGTCAATGGAGTTCCCCACTAAGATGTCAAAACAAGTGGGTGGGTTGGTGGGTTGGTGGGGGCTGATAGTTCACAGTAGCAACAAACTACGAAAGCAAACATAGAAAGAACACAAGCACATGTGTTTCTCATATCTACTTCCAAAAACAAGCTTCATTTGCTCACTTCCCTTAACTATAAACCTGGGGCTTTAATTATATTTGCTGAGGATTTTAAATGTCCAATTCAGTATTTGAAAAAGATGCTCCTTCCCAGTACCACCCATCTTTGGTGCTAAACCAAAATCATGAAGCTCCAACATTGGACTACCCAAAGGTAAACAGGTAGCACTTAAACAAAACTTTAGGAAAAAGTCAACAAATCTCAATTTTACCAATTTATTCTGGACATGTCAACAAACATGCTAAAGTTTCACCCTTGTGGCTCTGATGAAGGCCATGAGGGCCTTGGATATCTGTCTCTGAATTTTCATCCTCTGCTTCAGTACAGCAGAGGTAAATAGAATTCATTTTCTTCTGCTCAAAAAAAATCAGTAGCTGAGCAGTTTTTCCATAACTCTTGATGAACTACTGAACATGCTGTCAGTTTCTTCTGTAGAAAGTCATTCCAATAAAAACATTAAATTGTGTGTTCTATGAATAATCCACAAGAACAGAACATTGTTTCTGAAAAGTTAGGTTATTATTAGTGTCGTTTTTGAAATTAAATTCAAATCCATTGAGTTTAGGTGGAATCAGAAAATGTCAAGATGTGAGAATGAAATAAAACCCCAAATTTGTTTGTGATTTTGATGAATCGACAATTCTTTTCTGTAATCCTACACAAGATCCAAAATGCTTTAATAAAATCGTCATGAGACAGAATTTGGATAGGATACCAATGTGTGTGATGACTTGTGTTGTTTTTTGTTTGAAGCACCACTACTAAAATAAAACAATTTTTGATTATAAGATTGCTCCACAGGCTTTATCTTAGAGACACCACATTAAGAGTTACTTGATCAAAATAATGATTAATCTCAAAGTCTTTTATCTCTGGGATTTACAGACATTGGAGTGGGATTTCTGTTTAAACATCTGTGCATTTTGTAAATCTCTAAATTCTCTAAATTTTTACATCATTTTCTGGTTTATGTGTAGGTTTGGATGCTGACTGGAGACAAGCTTGAAACTGCCACATGCACCGCTAAGAACGCCCATCTGATCACCCGCAACCAGGACATTCATGTATTCAGACCAGTAAGTCCAGTAAACTGACCCATCTTTCTCTTATGTGCATATCAAGTGGGTAATAGTTGATTTTACTCCAGGGCTGATCTCACTTCAAAGCTGCACTGACAGTTTCTTGAATCTGTCAGCCCACGGCCATCCATGCTCTGTGACCAAGGCCCATTAGCTAGTGGTCATACAACCCAACACAACTGCGCATGCTGCCCGAGCCAGCATCCACAGCTGAATAAATCACCTCCCACCAGTGAAAGCATCCAAGCCACTGTCAAAGAGAACAAACAGCCCTTCGCTCAAACAGAGGAGAAACCAGCTGAACCACTCCCAGAGGGAACATGTAGAGGGCTCACTTCCTAATTTGTTTTGCAGGTTTCAGGCACTGTAGCTGCTTTGATAGTCCCCTTCTTCCTTCCCCTCTGGAGCTATGCCAGAGCAGAAGGAGCGTCTGCCATATAGGAAGGTTACAACTTGCGTACAACTGTGGTTACTGGAAGAGAATAACAATGGTTGGCAGTGCTTAAAAACCTCTGTCCCAGTGGATGGGGGTGTGCTGACTGGGCCTGCAACAGATACATCTGGATTAGTTTCCTGGTGGCCACCAATGGCCTGAACTGGACTGACGTATGAATTGTCAGTGGTTGAAGGATATTCATTCCAGAGCATAGCTCTTGTTGACAGATTAACACCATGCCTTGTCAGTGCTGAATTTTTGGAGATTTTTAAGTCTATATTTGAACCTGACACAATTGTTAAGAAACTCAGTTTATTTTTTTATGCAGTACATTTTCCCGTTTCCCCTGTCCGTTTTCCCTTTAGCACACCCTTTTAATATTTGTTTTTATAACACATTGTTGTATGCAGATGTAAGGGCAGTTTTGAACTTTTATTTACTGGTTTATAATTTTAACTTCCTTTATGGCAAGCTTTTAAAATATTTTTACAATAGGGTGAAATTATCTTATGCTTTTTCTGTTTATATACGTTTCTCTTAAAGATACAGTACTCAGCTAGTAGGTCAATAATCTAATCTGAATTAATTCTGAGTCATTTTATGGACTTTCAGTTCAAGCTTGAAGTGAAATTATCTGCCAAACTGATATTAAAATTTTAATGTTTTTGGCGAATATTTTTATACTGCCATGCCTACATCTGCATCTGTGGCCAAAGGCATTTCTTTTTCAGGTTGTTTGTCATTCCCACTTGCAAAAATGTAATATCTCTTGAACCCCTTGACGGAAATTATTGAAATTTGCCACAAACAATCACTTGGATTCAAAGAAAAACTTTATATTTTGGTGGTCAGTGGTCAGTGTGATGTAATATTCTGTAGGGATTTTAATTACTTGAGGTACAAACATTTACTTGAAGTCAAGGAAGAACTGATTTGGGTTAGGTGGTCTAAGTTGAGGATATGTTTTTTTTTTTGGCCAATTCAAGAATTCAGAAGCTATTTATTGCAAAATTTTATACAAATGTCTAATCCCGAGTCAAATGTCAAAATGTCAAATCTCCGACGCAGTTTTTTTTTTTTTTCCATCCTTTATATGGGGTTAAATCACACACTATGATAGCTATGATCAGCTCCGGTGGCTGCAGACACCCCCATCTTATTCCCAGATTAATAAGATAAAAAATCAGATAAAAAATTTATATCCTAAAGCTCACTTTCCACTGTGACGTCATCTTGTTCTGCAAAAAAACAATTTCACTGCAGTTATTCAGCAACATAACTCAGGCAGAGATTGTAACAATATTTCACATTTGGTCAGATACTGAATTCATGTCACTAATCTTTGGTTCCAACCTGTTAATTAAGAGTCTTCACTACATATATTTTATGAGCCTGGACAGGCATGGATATAAAGTGCAGCTTTACTGGTTGGCAGAGGCATACAACAACAAGGCATTAAATTGAGTGAAATCTGCTAGCTAGTTTAGGCCCTGCATTGGTGCTTGTGGTTTGAACCCCTCCATCACCCCAACGTCCGCCTGTGGGTTCCGTGAGGACATTTATTCATCATCCAGTTTTATACGTAACATATAGTAGAGCTTGGAACCTATATAAGTCAAATTACACTTGCTATACACTAACTACATGCTGCTGCTGTAATAAATTAAACATTTCAAATGTGAGCTGTGTGACTGAATTCTAGTTTATTTAGCTGGTTGAATGGTTTTCATTTTGTCATTACTGCAGCTGGAGGGAAACAAGCTGCCATTCTTCTGTCTGATAACATCAGAGTAGCAAACATATGAAGGCTGGCAGATTGTCACCTTTGATAATTTTACATTTAGAGTGTGTTGTTGGTGCATTCGAGTGCATTTAAGAATGTGGTTGCCACTGCCATAGGTGACAACACGAGGGGAAGCCCACCTGGAGCTCAACGCTTTCAGGAGAAAGCATGACTGCGCTCTGGTGATATCGGGGGACTCGCTTGAGGTAAGTGTGCCAGTGAGAGTGTCTAACCCACATCCCATTAACTTATATCTCCTTATGAAACTCTGACTTGTATTCTGCATGAAGCGTGATAATATCACTTCCACTGAACTCTCTCTGGAAGTGGTATCTGTGGTTAGAGTCACTATCTCAACCACAGTAGGAGCTAAACTGTAAGCTGAGTTGAGGTATTCAAGATCCACAGCTGAAAACAGTTACATGTGGCTGCCTGAGTATTCCATCTGTCCGTTCTGTTGGTTTTCTCGCAGGTTTGTCTGAAGTATTATGAATATGAGTTCATGGAGCTTGCGTGCCAATGTCCCGCTGTGGTTTGCTGCCGATGTACCCCCACTCAGAAGGCTCAGATAGTCCGGCTGTTGCAAGAGCGCACAGGCAAACTCACCTGTGCAGTAGGTGAGTGGAAAATAGAAACTGTGCAGCTTTTTTTGTTTGATTTTTGTTTTCAGTTTTTTTTTTTTTAACTGTTTTTTTTTTTTTTTTTTTTTTTTTTTTTTTTTTTTTTTTTTTTTTTTTTTTTTTTTTTTCTTTTTTTTTTTTTTT
>VUQI01025226.1:0-14761 GCA_015106735.1 Paratilapia polleni | reverse complement strand
ATGTTGTTGTTCAGATCTTTCCTTATCTGCATCCTATTCATCACATTTATCTGTCTAACCCACAAACTACTGTCATTCTCTACTACTCACCTCATCCAGACTCCCAGTTTGCCACAGTTAAGCAGGACTAATTTAAATGTGTCTTAGCACTGATATGTTATGTATTATGTTGATGATATCTAGGGCTAGGTGATAATTCCTGTTGCTGTATTCCTATTTAAAGAATTGTATCATATATATGATTGTATCAGTGACTTTTGCATTCCATTTTAATGCATTACTGTGGATTGCAACTTACTGAATTGAACATAATAAAGTTTTTTTCATATCTTTCTCTGGTAAAGTTTTGGCAAGTGGTTTCTTTTCCTTTCCATGGCTGTAGGTTGGATCTCTTAATCAGGCCAAATTAAGGGAGTGTCTTGTGAACATGCACATAATACTCTCACTAACAGTTTGTATTGGTGAGTCACTGACACCTCTCTGGCTTTTGTTTTCTCATAGGGGATGGAGGAAACGATGTCAGCATGATCCAGGAAGCCGACTGTGGCGTGGGAGTGGAGGGGAAAGTAAGACTCTGTCCATCTCATCGCCTCACATTGACGTGCCACTCGCACAGATTTTTGCTTTCTGTTTCCTGTCAAGATCTCTCTCACATTCAGAGAGTTGTAGAAGGACATGCACACAGATGATTCCTCTTCATGAGGATCTATTGTGTGAGTAGAGGAAACAAAAATGACAGGATGCTTTTGTGCCTATGTAAAAGTAAGAGTCTCTCATCAACCTGCCTCTTGTACTTCTCATTGTTGTCTCTGCAAGTTGTCTGTCAAGATGGTTAGTTTGCTCAGATATCGACCTTTATATACATTATACCAGTGGTATTCCTGACAGTGATATTACTGTGTCCCTGTTTCCAGTCTTTACACTACGCTAAGCTGGATATTGAATGGGGAAATATCAAGTTTCCTTTCTAACTCTTAACAAGAAAGTAAATAAGCATTTTACCTAAAATGGGGAGCTGTTCCTTTAAGTATTATCTTTAAGTATTATTGCATTGCTGACCTGTAACAGGGGCTTTTTATAACATTTATTGGCAATTGCTGTAAATACAGCTCACCCATGCTGAGCTTAAACGTCTAAAACGGTTTAAAGTTACAGTTGACAGTTGACTTTAAATTTTATGTTCACTTTAAGGCAAACTCAAAGTTACAAATCTGATTGTAAACTAAAAGGTGTGGTGGGTATAATCACATCTATGAACATGTCTATAACTTACATACTGATCTTTTCAGCTATCTATTGTATATTTCTTAACCGCTTATCCATACAAGGTTACACAGGGCTGGAGCCTGTCCCAGTTGATCCTGGGTGAGAGGCTGGGTACAACCTGGAAAGGATGACAAGTCCAAGACAGGGCTATCAAAGAGACAATCATGCATGCTCACATCCATACCAATTTAGAATCACCAGTGGTTCTCAAACTTTCTTTGCCATGCCTGACTTCAGAACCTGAAGAAGAGTTCATTTCACAGTCCCCACAATTTTTGTCAATCATTAACAGTAAAAAAAATGATCCAAGTTGAATTTCAGTAAAATAATCAGCAGCAAGGTGGACCGAGCCAACTCTTGTTTCTTTTTTCCCTACAACTTTCACGCCATATTTTTAGTGTGGCATCTTTGCCCCACCTGCAGTGTGTCTGTGCCCCACAGTTTGAGAACCGTTGATTTAACCTAACATGCTTGACTTTGTACTTTGGGGGAGAACCCATGCAGGCACAGAGAGGACATGAAAACTCAGCAGGCTCAAACTCAGAAACCTTTTGCTGTGAGGAAATAGTGCTAACCACAGTACCACCATTTTGCCCCCTATCTCAGTTGCATTGTTGCCAGATCTCAAGTCTGTCATTATGCATGCATACTATATGGACAAACTCATTCAAACTAATATCCCTAAAAAGCTGAAAGTGTTTGGATTTTGGAAGGAAGCCGGTGCACTCACAGGATAGATTTGGCATGTTAAATCAATTTCCCCTATGCATTCCAAATGTAATCTTATGATGGTAAATAAAAGGTTGAAAGCTACAGAGACTATTAAAACAGAGATGGTTAGTCCTGCACTGCTTGGCAGAGCTGAAGATATCAGTTGGTAATAATATCAGTAATAGGTTTATTAACTGAAGATCAGCAGTACTTCTACCAAAATTCTCTGGTTCTAGCATCTC
Organism: Paratilapia polleni; assembly: GCA_015106735.1. Lineage (NCBI taxonomy): Eukaryota > Metazoa > Chordata > Actinopteri > Cichliformes > Cichlidae > Paratilapia > Paratilapia polleni. Next base: position 12,542 of record VUQI01025226.1, on the reverse strand, counting down.
AAATATGAATATTTGCTAGATTTCTTTTTTTTTTTTTCAAAAAAAACAAACAAAAGCTGTATTGTATATCACTCACTATAAAATCAATTCACAATACTCAAAGCATGCTTTCAGTCTTTGTGCAGCCTGTCCTCACTGTCCTCTGCTGTGTGTTTGGCAGGAAGGAAAGCAGGCCTCCTTGGCTGCCGACTTCTCGGTGACTCAGTTCAAACATTTAGGCCGTCTCCTCATGGTCCATGGGCGGAACAGCTACAAAAGGTCTGCAGCCCTCAGCCAGTTTGTCATCCACAGGAGCCTGTGCATCAGCACCATGCAGGTAGAGACCAACAAAAACATGGTGCTATTTAGGTTTGTGTGCATGAGTCATGTAGAAATCATGCCGAATAACTGAGCTACAAGTATTTCCCAATTTTTTTGACTCAATTTCCAGTTTCAGTTTGCAAAGCTCAAACTACTACACGTTTTACTCCTTATATTGGCCTTAAAAAGTAGCAATAAAGGTAATGCATCACACACTTGAGATGGTACCTCATTGCATCACAGTTAACTTTTTTCTGTTCTGTATTAACCACAAATTTTGTTGTTAATCAAGATGTCAAACCTTAGATATTTCAATCACTTGTGAATTTAACCTTCTAAAATACAGTAAGCTTCACTGATGTGGTGATATTATTTTTCTTTTCTTTCTTTCCTCTACTGTCATGCTCAGCTGCATAGTAATGTCAAAAAATTGAAATGATTACAAACATATGGATTGTCTTCAGTGTTTGAAATTAGCTTTCCTGTTAGACTTTTTTATTTTATTAATCTGAGCCAAGACCACTATAACACACTGCCAAATATCTGAAAGAGGGGGGAAAAAATGGGGAAAAAAAGTTGTATCTAGCCTTGAAGTGAATACAGGGAGGTATTTCTTATTCACAGCACCTAAAATCTAAATGTAGAGAGGATAAGATTGGGGAGAGGCAGGGAGAAGTTTCAGGGGTGGTCTTGAAAGGGCGGGGTGCACGGTGACTCAGAGGAGGCAGCTTGTGGTGCCCTTCTAAGCCCCCCCCCATGCCTGACAACTTTGTCCGATTCCCATGTCCCAGTCCAACTTCAGCCCCCGCTGTGGAGGGACAACCCATGACTCACTGCATCATGGACTTTGGGGTTTTGGGGAGGCCCTCCTCCACATGTCTCACATTAACACCAACCACAGCTGCAACAGTGACCTGTCCGGTTTGCGACTGTCTGACTAATTGACAGCTCAATTTTGGCATCATCCATAAACTGTAGAACTTGTCATTGCAGTCTGATTTTCTGCACTAGTTCAGCTTTAGAATGAGTATTATTGTATTTTGTGAGGGATTTAGCTAACTGATTAGTCATTGTGGTAAACCTTTGATTTTTGTGTTCCCACAGAAGGTTAGTGTTAAAGTTCTGTTTCTCTTAAAGAGGACTTATTATGCTTTTCCCTGTTTCATATATATATATTGTTAGAACTGGTGGATGATTATATTAAAGATGGTGAAAGTTTCAAATAATGAGGCCAGCATATGTACAGCTAATTCTAATCCAAAAATGCTTCAGACTGCTCTAAATGCTTAATTTCAGACTGTATCTTGACTCAGTATGAGCAGACCCTTAAGATGGTAATCTCAGGCACACAGGTATATCTGTGAGCACAGCCATACCTACTATTCAGATCTTCTGTTTGAGAGGGGCAGCCAGTCATAAGTTTTAAACTGTGAATCATACAGAAGTACTCTACTCCATGCTCAGTTGGAAATGAATATAATTGGTCCCCTTTAATGAAAATATTGACTCCTTGGTTTTATTTCTATTGCAGCATTTAAATATGAGTGTTTAATGCTCCAATACTGCCTATAATGGCATTTGGATGTTAATATGAAAAAAATAACAAGTAGTGGATTTTCTCTGTTCTTCTTCTGTTTCCCTAGGCAGTTTTCTCCTCTGTTTTCTACTTTGCTTCAGTCCCACTCTACCAAGGATTCCTGATTATTGGGTGAGATACAAGCTCTGAATGGTGGTGACTTATCAAGAGAGCATTTGGCTGCCTTGTTTCCCTGGCATTTCCTCTGTGTTAAGACATTTGAAATGTGACAAGAGGAAAACATGAAAATATGTTGAATCTTACAATGAAAGATTTTAACAAATTTGTACACGTGCCATTTTATGTGGGAGATATTTATCACACTCGATTTTGTCTGTTTCAGCTATTCCACTATCTACACCATGTTCCCTGTCTTCTCTCTGGTGTTGGACAAAGATGTTAAGTCAGAGGTTGCCATGCTATACCCAGAGTTGTATAAGGATCTTTTGAAGGTATCTAGTAAATGGTCACAGACTAACTGTTGCTGTGCAGGCACATAAGTTGGAATTGGTGAATATGATTGTACTGTTTTCTTTTCACAGGGTCGACCACTATCTTTCAAGACATTTCTAATATGGGTTTTAATAAGTATATATCAAGGTAAGAGAGAGTTTGTACAAACTGCTGGTAATATGAGCCAGTAATTCTAAATGTGCTGAATCTTTTGAATATTTTACAGCATTCAAACTGTATTTCAGATCAAATGCGTATTTAGTTGTTTGTTGCTGTACAGGATGTCTACTCTGGCAGACTGATGAGTCACTCCCTGTCAAACAAAGAAAATATATTGCTCCGGTTCATGACTTATCACTCTTGAAAAGCCCACACACTTTCTTCTTTTCTTTGTGTTTTCTTTGTGGACTTGATGTAACTTTCCGACATGGACCATTGCAATGAAAGCCGTTCATAGGGGCATTCTCAGCTACACCCCGAAACCTTTTTCTATTTCTGTCAAAACTCTGTATACTCAAGCAGTGGTGGGGCCTGGTTTGCAAACCACTTCTCTGTGTGTTGGTATCACTCTCAGTTCTATTCATGTTTGTATGTTAAAGGAGACAAAGTTCTGTTAGGTACAAGAATGTTTCTGTTGCTGGCCAAAAAGTTACTTTAAAAATCTCTCATCAGGAAAATATGCAAATGAGAAAGTGCTTAAACAGAGGGGATGGTACTTTAAAGAAGTAATGCACTGTGTTTTTTTTGTTCTTCTTATGTATGAGCTCTTTTTTTCTCCTCTATATTTTTTCTCTTTTATATTAATCTTTTGATGAATTGATTATTGTTCCATTCAGGCTTCGTCTTCCTCTAGCTCAGTGGCCACTTTATTAGGTATACCTTGGTAGTACCAGGTTGGACTCCCTTTTGCCTTCAGAACTGGCTTCAACAAAGTGCTGGAAACTTTTCTCTGAGATTTTGGTCCATATTGACACGATGGCATCACAGTTGCTGAATCTCCCGTTACACCACATCCCACGGGTGCTTTATTAGATTGAGATCTGGTGACTTTGGAGGCCATTTGAGTACAATAAACTCATTAACATGTTCAAGAAACCATTTTGAGATGATTTGAACTTTGTGACATGGTGCATTATCCTGCTGGAAGCAGCCATCAGAAAATGGCTGCTTCCAGCAGGTAGACTGTGGTCATAAAGGGACATGGTCAGCAATAATACTCAGGTAGGGAGAGACATTGAAACAAAGCTCAGGTGGTACGAAGGGGGCCAAAGTGTGCCAAGAAAATATCCCCACACTATTACACATTTTGGTCAGCTTGTGTGAACTGTAGTCTCAGTTTCCTGTTCTTAGTTGACAGGAGTGGCACCTGGTGTGGTGCTGCTGTAGCCCATCTGCTTCAAGGTTGGCCGTGTTGTCCATTCAGAGATGCTCTTCTGCATACCTTGGATGTAGCGAGTGGTTATTTGAGTTACAATTGCCTTCCTACAACTCAAAGCAGTCTGCCCATTCTCCTCTGACCTCTGGTATCAACAAGGCATTTTCTCCCAGAGAACTGTCATTCACTGGATATTTTCTCTTTTTTGGACCATTCTCTGTAAATCCTAGAGATGGTTATATGGGAAAGTCCCAGCAGATCAGCAGTTTCTGAAATATTCAGATGCCACATTCAAAGTCATTGAAGTCACTTTTTTCCCCCCATTTTGATGCTCGGTTTAAACTTCAGCAGATCGTCTTGACTATGTCTACATGCCTAAACACACTGAGTTGCTGCCATGTGATTGACCGATTAGATATTTGCATTGACGAGCAGTTGAACCTAACAAAGTGGTCAGTGAGTAATTTGTAAGCTCCTTAGTTTTCCTTTTGGCTCAAAGCAGACATATAATTATTCATGTATTGCCTGTTTTCTTCAACAGCGTTCCCATTATTGTCATGCCTATATGGTGAGATGATTATGCATATTTGTCTTTTCAACAGCAGTGAAGTAATCAAGAGAACTGTATGGACTGCTGATTTATTTAATTGACAGCTAAATACTCTGTTAGCTTTTGGGGGCTACCCTTCATAAAACTGTATTGTGTCAGTGTAACATTAAACAGCTTATTTCAAACAGTGAATGAACTGAGGGGTGCATCAAGGCCAAGTATTAGTTAAATGATGATTTTAAACTGTGAATCACAGTATGGCCCATTTTTCCTCCACAGGGAGCATCATCATGTATGGGGCACTGCTGCTCTTCGAGTCAGAATTCGTCCATATTGTTGCCATTTCATTCACCTCTCTTATCCTGACTGAGCTGCTGATGGTGGCCCTGACCATTCAGACATGGCACTGGCTTATGATCGTTGCCGAGCTCCTGAGCTTGGCGTCTTATGTCGCCTCGCTCGTCTTCCTGCACGAGTTCATAGGTAAGCGAACACAATCACACATACATAAACTCATTATTTCAATCACACAGAGGGTGACTCTAAGGCTGTAGCAGTGTTGTTCATGAGAAAGCAAATGCATTCATTTCTGAATTGATTCCACTACAGACCGTGTTATTTTGGTTTTACCGACCTTGAAATAGTACGTCAGCATTCAGCAGTAAGGAGACCCTGCTCATTCATATTGTGTCTCTAGTGTACAATAAGCAGTGGTATGCTGAATATTAGGAAGTCTAAAGGTGAATGTATTGACAAATTCTCCTGGTGTTGATGAGGTTCAGGCATACCGTAGTATCAAAGAGGAAATGCCAACAGTCCAGTTAGCTTCCTGTGAGTTGCCAAGGTTGATGTGTTTATCACAGTAAAAATGTGTTTGGTAGAAAATATTATCCACAAAAAATGATGTTCTTGCCAGTTTCAGATAAAAACTGATTTATAGCCATTAGAAATCTGAAAGAAAAACAACTTTTATAGAAGAACAACAGTGTATTGCCCTATTGCACCCACACATTTACTTTAGTTGACAAACAGTAAGCCATTTTTAGTTGTGCCATATTAAGGCTCGTGACATATACAATAGTCTAACCAAGGGCTCTTCAAGTCCTTATTTTGAGCTTTATGTGGGGTGTGGAGTTCCATTTTCAGCCTACAATCTCGACCACTGAGGATCATGACTGGCATGTGGTCAAGAGTACCCTTTTGGGACACTTTTTCTCCCTCTTGAAGTCCGACTAGAATAGATTTTAAAGCCTATTCTTCTGTTGAACATGCAGTTTACACACTTAATTGGACATTTTCCAGGGTTTATTTTTCTGTCTATTGCATTCTAAGCACTCTGGACCAATATGGCTCCAACTCAGAAAGACTTGGTCAAGAACTCCTGAGGGAAATTATGTTCTTTTTTTAACATGGAAAGCGTATACCATAAGTCTTCAAACAAGGAGGTGTGCACTTCCAGTAAGAGTCACTTACCAGAGATATAAGGCAAATATACGTGTGTGTGTATATATATATGTGTGTGTGTATAGGCGCATGCCAGTGTTCTAAAAACAATAGAAAGCTAGTTATTGTAGTTTGGCCTGCTTAAGAACAGTAAGCAGCATGGAGGAAGGTACTTCAAAACCCTATTGCCACAATTTAAGTCAACTATTATACTCCTCCAAGGAATAATATATCAGTCAAGTCTGAAAGCAAAGGCATTATACACAATAATTTAAGTGTGTTTCAGTGTGATTGTGCTTTCTGAGGTTATAATGGTCTCAATTCCCATTACAATTGCAAATACATGTACAAAAATCTGTTGAGAACTAGAAAAATCAGGATGCTTTATAACCACAGATCCTGTCTGAAAATCCTCATTTATGGTTTCCATCACTATCTAATAACAGTTAAAGCTGCCAGTCTGCCAGAAGGTAAACAGATATATGCTAGAATAAACACAGGATGTCTACTGGTCCTTAAAACGTGTTAGTAATACACATTTTTTAAATAAAAGGTCTTAAAAGTATTAAATTGTTTTAAATTCAGTTTGGATGGTCTTTTTGGAGGGTCATTTTATGCCTGGTGGGACACCAGGCTTCCAGCACACTGAAACTCTGAAGGTGATGTAAAAGGCTTTGCTCATTCAGTCTGTGAAACTGCAAAGAAGTAAGTTTAATGACAAAAGAGTTGAAAATAACAACTACCGGTTAAAGCCGGTGCCTGGAAGTGCTTATAAAGCAAACTGCACTGTGTGTGGAAGGTGTTTCAAACTTTGTGTATTTCCATTGCAAGTTTGTATTTCGATTGAAAGTCTGGTCATAAATTTAATTCAGAGTGGTATTAAAAAGGTCTTTAAAAGTCTGCCCTGTAGACACCCCAAAACAACAATAGCCAAGTTGTTTCCCCACAGCTAGCTCAATGAGATAAAGAAGCCAGAGCTGAACTCTTAAACGTGGTTATTTAACATAAAATTAATTGAGCTGCAGATGAGAAAACAAAAGAAAATCTTTTTTCCACTCTGAACTCTTAAATGATGCTTGGAAATGTATGTCTAAATCCCACAACAGCAATCTTACCTTTAACTCTTTGTTTGTGGCAGATATTTACTTCATCACCACAGTATCGTTCCTTTGGAAAGTGACTGTCATCACGCTGGTGAGCTGTCTGCCCCTGTACATCCTCAAGTACCTGCGCAGACGCTTCTCACCGCCCAATTACTCCAAGCTGACCTCTTAAACTGAGAGCAGTCTCCAGTATTTTGTGTTGTGGGAAAACACAAAGATGTTCCTCTCTTCATCCTGCGCCTAGACCAGGGAATCAAATCCGGATTCATGCCCTTTAATTTCTTTTGAAAAACTCTCCTTGGAAATGTAAAAGGTAGACAGATTTGACAGGGGCAGATTGTTTACTGGTAGGGAGAGTTGTCAATTTAAAACAGTGTTAATTGCCATGTGTTTTCATGCAAGGACTAATTAATTGATTACTCAGTATCGAGAACACCTACAGTGAATTATGGGATGGATTAGATTGACTAGATTTGACTGGTTTTATTGAACCTATATAGTTGCAGCTGTCCTGTCAGCATTAAGAACATCCCAAACAAAAATGTACCTGCAGCTATTTAGCCTGAATGTAATAAATGAAAAATGCAAATGGATTTCAGTGAATTATGCAGGTCCAGTTTGTTTCATATTTAAGAAATTACACCGGGAAGGTCACTAGTTTAGAGATCTATAGATGTGACATTTGGGCTGGAAAAGAATTTTCTCTAATTTCCAGTTTCATCTTAAATAGTAAATCTGTTTTTATTCTAAGAAGCTGAATTTGACGTAGCATTTTCACTCAGGACTTGATTCACACTTTCCTTAAACAGTGATTTCTAAATAAAATTTGAGAATTGTATGGTTATAAAAGAAGTTCACTGGCTAGACTTTGCATAAAACACACGTCTGCAAGTTTGTGTATTTGTTTATGCGTCACCCCAAAGTTACTGCCCAACACGGCGGAGGTGGTGTGGTAGTTTATTTTAGCATGACCCATGGTGTCTGATGTTAAATCTGTCCTTGTCTCTTTGTGTGGACCCTGAGTTGTTTGTTGTTTGTGGAGCGCGGTCAAAACGACCACAAAGGAGTGCCGGTTATTTGCAGCCGAACCTTCCGCTGGGGCTCCCGACAGGCTGTTTGTTCACAGGGGAATGCGCAGCCTCTAATGTGGCCACTCGGGCAGGCCAGCAACAGCCACGCTTCAGCATTGCATGATGACTCACTGTAACAGTGACCTAAAGCCATAACTGAAAATACCCTGGTGACCGGCGTCCAGCTGCCGCCTTTCATGTCATCTAATCCAGGGCCCCCTCACTTCTCACTGCTACTAACCCCCAGAGGTCAGCTGTGACATACAGAAAGGATCAAATCAACATTACTCATTCAAATGTGAATATTGTCAATAAGTATTCCTACTGCACATTGAAAGAAAAATTCCTCATATTTCATTTCACTAGTGGTGTTTGATGATGGACTGTAAATAATCAGCAGCTAACAGAATAACTTGACCACATTGTTTTAGTTTTAAAAAAGGGGTAACTTTTCTCATGGAACGTAATGAACTTAATATGTCAAAGTGTCCAGGGTGCCATAATTATTCATTTCTTTTGTATGCTAAATGGGAATTTCAATCTCCACTGACTTCAGCAAGCTGTTTGCACAGAATTTTGTTTTGTACAACTAATTAGTATATTTTTATGTTGTAATTAAAGTGCAGAGTATAAATGATGCTAAAATGGTTTGCTTGCTTGTAAATAAGTTATTTTTTAATTTATTACCATGTTTTATTTAATAATGTTGTTTGCACTCAAATGAGCAGAACAAAAAGGGAGAATTGTGCTGATGTTAATGTTGTGATGATGATTAATAAACACGTTTTCTTTAATTGTGCCATTCTTGTGGATAATCTTTTTTTTAATCATGATATTATTATTGGTATGGTATTATTTTATATTTTTCCTGCAAGGAAAAGACTAAATACTGTATTCTGTTTCTGAATACTTCACTGACCCCATACCTTGACTTCTTGTTGTGTACCATGTCATTAGCACTCAGATCTTTAACTTAAAGGATTTCCTAAAGCTTCTGGCCACTAGCTTCTGTCAAATGTTCTTCAAACAGGAGTAAATACTGCACTTACTGGGAAATACTTTCAGCTGTAGATTAATACACTTTTGCTGTTCTATTTACAGCAGAAGTGCTTTTGTTCATCATACTGACAACAAAGAAGCTCTACAGCACAGAGGAACAAGTTAAATCAGTTTTTGGGATACATAATAGCTTCACATTGGCAGTGAAATCAATTCACTGCTGGTTGTGTCGTGGAGTTGTTAGCAATAAAAGAATACATCAGCAGACTTATGTTTTTAAACATTATTAAATGGTGAATGGTAGTATAAAATGCAGCAAAGGTTTAAACAGTCACACCTTTTTTGATGTTTTGTGACTAAAATATTATATTTGTACATTAGCATCTTTTAGTTGAGAATGTAAGTGGAACCTATTTTGCTCAGTGTAGCCTAACTCACAGTCGGTGGTCACCAACACGGTATGACAAGAATAGTAAAAAGAAAGCATGTATTTTTGTGAATGAAACTGTAATGCTTTAATTTCCTCTGAGCATTCCTTGTTAATGGAGTTTGGATTGAAACCAAATCGTCCACTGTTTGTCTGCTAAAGCAATCCCAGCTACTCTGGTTGCATTCCACTTTAGTTGCTGATGAGGTGAGAGTTACACAGGACATAAGGCAGAGCGAGGAGACTGGATGTTTGGCTCCCTCTCACCAGAGGAGGGAGTCCCTGGTACCCAGAAACACTGTTCTGTTTTCCATTCATGGTCACATCCTGCATGTTTCAATCTATCTACAGTCTTAATCAGAAATAATATAACACAAGAGAGTATCTGACTTCATTGGAAATGGTATGACAGCTCATAAAACCCATACGTTGGTGTGAAACACTTCTGTTTTAAATCAATGTCCATGCTCTGTTAGAATTTTTAGAAGTGACTTTGTTAATTGTGCTTGTGGTTTACAAGTTATAGATGTGTTTGTGCTTACATGGCATTTCAGCCCAGAGATGGTTTAAATTGGACAAGATTCTCAGTCATAAAACCTTTTCCTTTTGCAGTCAAGCATCTCAGAACGGCATGTTCAAATTAAAACTACAGTGTTTGTCCAACTTTTTGTTTTTTTGTTCCATTGCCCAAATGCGTAAGTTATACCATTAAAAGAAGCCATTTAACTTAATCTGTCCCATGAAAACTGAAATTCCACTCCAGAATCAACAGAGCTGCCTGCTAACCTCAACATTTTGGTCTTTCCTCCCGTCCTGCTGCCAGCTATGGAGCCCCTGCTGGGTCATTGCCAAATTCACAGTCCAATTAGAATCAAGTCAATTTTCAAATGTGCATAGCATTTTTACAAGGTTTGGATTTTCAGGCTTAAAAAGAAGGTAGCTTATAACTGTTACATAACAGATCCAAGCTAATTACCACAATGTTTCTGCATTTTATCTTTGGCACTTCAAGACAGGAATTAGTTTCCAGCTTGGAAACATCTTCCACGCAGCTCCCAGTGGAACCGCACAAGAGAGAGGCAGACTATCGTGAATCTGCTACAGAATATACCACCAGCTGTCACAGGCCCCTGACTAGAGTGGTTAATACAAATGATAGCATGGAAACATGTGGGATCTATACCCAACCTTCAGGCCAAGGCGACCACATCAACGAGGTCCTTAGGCCTTTGCCAATTTCCTACACATAACCCTAAACTTCTGCTGCATGGTTTGAGACTGAGGTCAGTTTTGCTTCTGGATTGGTTAAAGGCATAATGAATTAATGCAATGGACCAAATTTGAATAACACTCCCAGGATTATAGCCCACATTAAGCTTATCTGCTGAGCTGCTTTGAAATAACAGAAACCCTTGATGGATGATTTGAAATGACACAAAATAATGAACAGGCTACTGTAGATGAATTGTTTACTACTCACTGTTATTGCTCTGTGTAAACACTGGATTTTGGCAATGACAGGCGCCTCACAGAAACTTTGCAAGGCATGAACACACACCCTTCTATGACACTATTTATAGCTCTGTGGGCCTGGAATGCTTTGATTTGTTTTAGCACCCACCACTGTTAAAGAAAGGCTGCATATGTGTTTCCCTGCCTCTCCCAGTGATCTCTAATGACATTGGGTAATACCTCCTAAACCAATCAAACAAAACCACCCAAATCACTTTAAGACTTTTCTTGCAGTATAAGTAAAAGAAGGAGTGATTAGTTGTGATTGTTGAGCCCAAAATACCTTCAATTGTTCTAATGAATGGAGTTGTAATGGGAGGAGTAAGGGTTTTTTTTAGCTGAAATTTTGGATAGGATTATTCAACTTTGTTATGACTACCAAATATTGACTTGTATGCATTCATTTTGGACTGATAATAGATACAGGGAGATCTAATGAAATACTGTTGAGTTGAATTGGAAACTTTGAGAAGACAGAAAGAAGTGTCGACAAGGGGGGCGATATTGTTTCATGAGATTTTATGCGGTGCTGAAAAGGGAAAAATCCAAGAGCAGCAGCAGTCTGCCACTTTTCCACTGGACTTAAGACACTTCAGTTTTTTTCTACAAACATTCCAGTATTGATCAGAATCCCATTACATAACAAGGCAGTTTCATCCAGTGTGGATGTATGTAGTTTCCATGTTAGTGGAACGTATTAGTTCATTTACATGATTTGGAAAAAGAAGGACAATGTTTTCCAGAGATCTCAAGTTGTGTCAGGAAGGAAATAAGATTCTTTATTGCACAATGACATGCCAGCACTGCCCAAACTGAAATCTTGTCTGTAGTGGTCTCAGCAGCTACCGCAGCACTTGTCTAATATCTGTTGGCACTTATGAAACACAATCTAATTTTTTAAGGCTTCTACATCATTAAAAAGCAATCCACAAATGCTTGAGTTGTGTGCTGCCATCCTCTGCAATATGTTTTGAAAACGACTCCCTTGTGCTAATATTAAAGTCATATTTATTTTACTTATTGTTACTTCACTTGGATATTTGACCTTCATTGTGCAGAAGAAAGTGGGTGCAGAATTGGACAATAAAGGAGTAGGATTTCAGCTGGATACCTTCCAGTCTTGCAGAGACTTTTTTCATTTGTGAGGTTTAGATAAGTTGGTCAGTGTATTTTGTTGCATTTGAACAGGCTAGTCCCAGCTATTTCCAGTCTTTGGGTTAAACTAACTGTCAGCTTTCTGTAGCCTCATATTTATAGTACCAGCATGACAGTGGTGTCATATGATTTTTTTACTTTTAGCCTCTGTCCTACATGTCTTAAAATGTGCATGACATGGATTTTAGCCAACTAAAACTAATAAACCTGCTGATATAGTTATATTCCTTTATTTTCTTTCTTTGTGATAGTGTGTGTCCTGCTGCTCACATGAGAAACTTCACACTTTACTCCACAAAATATCAAGAGGTGATAAAAGTAGCTATAATGTACCTGGCAAGTAAGAGAGCCGATCAAAAGACCCAAACAAAGTCAAAAGTCCATTCTTTTCACTGAACTCTCAATTTCCTTGGAAGTTTTCCATTGGACACTTTAATATTTCCATATGCTTGGTTTTAGAAGCTCAATGGCACATGTTACCCTTGGAAAACTCAAACAGGGCAATGCTCTACCCCAGACAACTTTACCTCAATGAGCTGTTTAACAGTGATGGAAAATACTGCATGACCTTGGAAAAAG
>VUQI01025225.1:13555-35327 GCA_015106735.1 Paratilapia polleni | reverse complement strand
ATGGTCATCCTGGTCAGTGGAGAGTTGTTTTCGGCCTCTGCCAGACTGTAGCTTTGTTGTTCCCAATGTCTGCTGCTTGATCTTGTTCTTATTAACCGCCATCTTAGAAATTTTAAGGATGGAGGCTCACTGTATCCCTCTGCCAGTAAAGCCAGAATTGAACCCTTCTTTTCCTCACACAAAACTTTTCTTTTCATTTTTTTTGGCATGGTCAATAGTTATTTTATTTATTCCAGTTACTTTTGATGTACTACTAGCACTGTTTTTGCCATCCAGTTGGTCCTATTGCAAGAGGATAGTGATGACCACAGCAATGGTTTTTATACTTTTCCTTGTTAAATAAGATTTGGTTCAGGTGATCACCTCATCAGTACCTTATTAGGTAGAAACAGGTGTGCTTGTGTTGGAATTCAAGAAACACTGGACTGGAATGACTGTCATATATACAGAGATGCTGATTTCTGAAAAATTTGCAGTGGTCTCTTAATTTTTTCCAGAGCTGTATATATCTATATATAGTTTGCTGGTCTGGGGCATTCAGGTGTGTGTTAATGCAATGCCCAGAAGCAAAGACATCAGCAATGATCTTAGAGAAGCAATTTTTGCTGCCCATCAATCTGGAAAGGGTTATATGGCCATTTCCAAACAATTTGAAGTTCATCATTCTACCATGAGAAAGATTATTCACAAGTGGAAAACATTCAAGACAGTTGCCAATCTTCCCAGGAGTGGATGTCCCAATAAATTCACCCCAAGGTCAGATTGTGCAATGCTCAGAGAAACCTCAAAAATCCCAAGAACTACATCTCAGACTCTACAGGCCTCAGTCAGCACGCTAAATGTTAAAGTTCATGACAGTGCAATTAGAAAAAGAGTGAACAAGTATGGCTTGTTAGAAAGGGCTGCCAGGAGAAAGCCTCTTTGCTCTAAAAAGAACATGGCAGCACGGCTTAGGTTTGCAAAGCTGCATCTGAACAAACCACAAGACTTCTGGAACAATGTCCTTTGGACAGACGAGACCAAAGTGGAGATGTTTGACCATAACGCATGGCACGACGTTTGGCAAACACAGTATATCAGCACAAATTTCTCTTACGAACTGTCAACCACAGTGGTGGAGGGGTGATGATTTGGGCTTTTTTTTGCAGCCACAGGACCTGGGCACCTTGCAGTCATTGAATTTACCATGAACTCCCCTGTATAACAAAGTGAGCATCATGGTGTTGCAATGGCCGAGTCAAAGTCGAGACCTCAATCTGACTGAAATGCTGTTGTGGGACCTTAAGAGAGCTGTGCATAAACTAATACCTGCAAACCTCAATGAACTGAAGCTACGTTGTAAAGAAGAGTGGGCCAAAATTCCTCCACAACAATGTGAGAGACTGATAAAGTCATACAGAAAACGACTACTTCAAGTTATTGCTGCTAAAGGTGGTTCTATAACCTACTGAATTAAGTGGTGTAGTTAGGACTGCACACAGGACTGCATAGAGTCCAGTGAAAAGATCCAAACACTGTCATGCTGTTAATAAATTTAGATAGATAGATTTAATCATTTAAATACATTTCCTAATCTTAAAGTCTATAATTGCCTGGATAGCTAGGATCTTGAAATTCTCAGTGATCTTGTGATTTCACTCAGGATTTATGGCTCGGTAACATGACGAATGTTCAGTGGGAAATCTAAGGTTCTCTTACGTAAATCCAAATGGCTTTTTCTGCTTGAGGGGATCCACATGTTGAGGTCTTTATGGATCTTGACTGGGATTTAACTGTTATGTTGTCACAAATTATTTATGGCTTGACATTTTATTGTTTTTTATTCTATTATTGTTTGTAAATGTCTCATATTGAGTATGTTGTTTGAGTCTTGTTTGTTCGGAAAGTATTTTCTTATTGGGTTTTGTTTCCTGTGCTGTACCTTGTGTATTTTTGTTGTTGTTTTTTTTTTATGTATTTTAAAAGCTAATCTAGGTAGATGTATTGCTAACTAATGTGTCCTATAAACACTATAGCATGTATCTTTCATGTTACTTGTCTCAGTACAAATAAATTAAATTAATAAATGAATGCTACTTGCAGCCCAAGTCACATTGACATCATGAGCATCAGTAAATCCCTGGCTTTCTGATTGGCTGAAATAAAGATCAGTTGTTATCTGATATTGGCCAGTAAGACTGAACGTCATGCAGCTGCCCTTTCACGAAGGGGGGTATCATTTTCATGTCCACATTCATGTGCTATTAATGTTGTTCATAACTATGAAGCACATAATAGCAATATGTGTAACGCATTCGGTACAGAATTAAAAGACTGTAATTCTGAATATATTTGTCCTCCTTAGTTCTTGCGTCCTACCCAACTAATACTCACACACAAAGCTTCACAGGCTTACAGAGACATTGTCACAGTTTCCATGTCCGGTTTTAAGGAAGTCAGAGTGTAGCCTGCAGGCACCGCAAGCTTTTATGTCTCAAAACGGAAATGACCTGCAACTTTGCCACAGTAGCACAGGCCTGCATACACTCTAGCACATTTTCTTTTGGTCCAGGAAAATCTGTATGTAAAGTGTTTGGCTCAGAATAGCAAATTACCACTGTTTTGGCTGAGAATGTTCCATTACTCAGTTCTGATACTGCTAATTGACTGTGTTGTTAGTCACATTTGAGTAATTCTGGCTGATTAAGAACCAAACTAAATTTACACTGTAATGCTTATTGAGAAACATTATTGGTCCACAAACTTTCATGCAGACATGTAGACATCTAACATTTTACACTTATAATGTGAGAAATTTAAATGCCCCTAATGAAGGTTCAGCTAATTACCCTTTGATCATGAGGGTGATGTTTAACAAACGGCAGTGTTTTATTGTCACTATAGTCACCTTCTTAGTGAGCAAGTAGTTATACAGTAGCAGACAGGTGGTGCCATCTGCTGGGGATGCTGCCTCAACTCATTCTGAACCCAAACCAATCTGTCTTTGTTAAGAAAAATGAAATAAAATAAAAAAAGATCTGTTCTCACTGTCCGTTTACCATGTTGTTTTAAAAAAAACGTTTCTCTCAGTTATACTTGCATTTCAATTCCACACAAAATAACTATATATAGAGGCACATCTGCTCTGGGACTCACACATAGATGACATAAATGCACAACATATTACACTCAATACACAGGCAGTAATGTACCAGTATACCCCCTGCGTGCAAATACACCAAACATCCAGAAATATCTTTATTGAGGTGTGCAAACAAATAAAAGAAAAATGAGCAATGTGCAACTCTGTTGAATTACATGTACTGTACCTTGAATATGTCTTTTTTCTGGCCCACAGCAATTATTTACAAGTGTTTACTCAACGACATGAAGAGAGGTTCATACCAAAGAGACACTTGTTTACAACCAATCATAGAGACTGGGCTCCTGAATGTTAGGATACACAATGTGAGCCCCTTTCTCTCACCATGCTATTTTTAGTAGACACCAATGCCTTCCGGCAAAAATCACATGAATATGGATAGTGTGCTCGGCTGTACCGAGTGGTTTACAGCAAGAAAGCAATGATTCAGACAGACAGTCTGCATGTATTCAGTGTGTGTGTACACTGGACCACTGTTGGAGTATTATTAGGTTTTCAAGTAATAAAATACCAAAGAGCTGTTGACAGTAAACATGCCTTTTTAAGGACTGTTTGGTGAGGGAAAATGCAATGTAGAAACTAGGATGTAGTTAATATTTGAGCTGTATTTGTAATATTGAAATACAGTTTTTTTATATACTGAAATAATGATTTATATATTTCATTATTGTTTTAACAGTAACACTTGATTCACTGTAGTTTTAAGTTTCTAGTTTTCTTGCATCAGTATTCAGTTAAACATGATGAACTCCCATACTACTTATTTACTAAATAAAGGGTCAAACATAAACTCTGAAAATCACATTTGTGAACATAATAGGTTTTTATTTATTTATTAATTTAGTTTTTAGGTCACTATAATGTTATTCTTCTCCAGAGTACATAATGTTTGTGATCATGAGAGCTGGCAAGAATAGCACTCCCTCATAATGGAAGTATTAGATTCATAATGCAGAAATAGACCATAAGAAGGCACCAATTTACTTTTGTTAGATAAATGTAATTAATTCTTAAACATAGCATAAGCATTAAAATATTGATTGAATTTTACTACAAAATACCACCACAAATTCCTTTTTAGTTTTTCTTGTGAGCTTATTGTCTTCATACCAGAAATACAATCATTCATTTGTAAAAATAACAGAGTAGTTGACTTTTTACTTTGCACCACTCCTAAATGTATCTGGTTTACTTCTCATCACTCTTGTGGCAACTAGCATTGTCTACTGTCCTGTCCTTGACCTCTACATACTTTGCAAGTCAATATTATTCAAAGGCTGTCTATGGTTTTGCCTTTAAATAGGCCAATTTAGGCTTGGAGCACATGCATCTTGGAAGACAGGTTTATTTTGGTGTAACTCAATTTTTCTCAAGTCTCCTTGGCCGTCAGGACATATCCTTGAGAAAGAGGCCACAGGCACCTGTGCTTTTCTAAACATCTAAAATCAACTAGTGTTCAACTCTGTGTATCAAAACAAACAAACAAACAAACAAAAAAAAAATCAACAACAACCAAACAACCCACAATGTGTATTTATTACAGGTCCTGCAAGTTTAGCAGAGACCAGCAGAGAGTGCCCTGACTCTGTTTAACACAGGACTGCTTAGCACCAACTACTGGCTGACACAAGCAAGGCACATCCTGCAGGATTTTTCACAAGTTTGTGGATCAAAAATCTGTACTGTTATTTTTTACTATAAGCATGTAGAAAAAAAATTCTGTTTGTGTACTGCACCTAGAAATATCACTTATCAAATCTATGCCATGCTATTTAAAATCAAAGGCAAATGGAAACTGAGTAGGGTCTTTACCCTAAAATATAAAGCGCCTTGTTGTGATTTGGCGCTATATAAATAAAATTGAAGTGAATTGAATTGAGTAGCTAAAACAGTGAGTGGCTCTGTTGCTCTTTACTTTAACTTGCCCTGAAGAACATTAATATGTCTCCCAAAGCCAACAGCCTTGTCCTCTTCTCTTCTCTTCTCTTTTTCCTCCTTATCTCCTTTATTCTTATCTGCCTTCTTCTCTTTGACTGTCCTCTCCCCATGGAGTGGTCTTGTTCTCCTCACTTGCAGATGATGTGGTTTGGAAGGCTAGAGCTGATGCAAAGTGACGTGTCTTCCCATCACAGGAGTGGAGCTGAGGCTGGGCCTCACTTCCCCCGCACTGGGCTGTTTTTGTTCGCCGCAGCTCATGCGGATAATTTGCCGGGATGTAGTGGAGGGCTGTCACAAGGACTTGGCTCAAGGGGTGTGGGAAAATAGCAGAAGCGTCTTCCATGCTCAAACCCTGCTTTAATGATGAGCATTAAATATGAACATCTTCTTTGTGTAAGCGATGCATTAGGCACTGTACATGTCCCTCTCTCTTTGGTTTTGCTTTTTCTCCCTTTTGGTCCTTTCTTTACCTCTCTGATTTTCTCCAGCCATGTCTAGAGTCTTGTTTGAGAATCACTTGAATAATCTGACTGACAAGCAGCCTTTAGGTCATCGCATCTCTGCACAGAAAATATTCTCAATTCTTTGCAAAAGCAAACCACAAACACAGTTCTGTGCAGCTGAGCTAATGTTCCTCTGTGCACTTATGCAATCAAGTCATTGTCTTCTCTGATTCAAACATTCTCTGTATCTCTTTGAAGACTTTAAATGTAATTGGCTAAAGTATTGTTTTAAATTTACAAAGAACAAGCCTATCACTGAAGCAGTACCACCTTATGGCAGGCAATAAATTAACAGGGAGAAACTCTCCTTCATACCTTGCCGATCGGAGACAGCAGTCCCAGTTCAGCTGAACAAGTCTGTGTAGAATTGTTACATTGACAGTTACAGATAAAGTGATCTCATGAAACTAAAGAAGAAAACACACCACCCTCCCTTAAAATAGACCTCCCTGGGTACTGAAGCAAAGGACAGAGTGACATTGTGAATGCTAACATCTGTGCAGAACCTTGCAGTACCAAATGCCCCAACCCCAAGTTTGAGCAGACTCTACCGTCATCCTCCAAGGAGCAGCCATTTTGGAAGGCTCTCCCGGCACAGATGTTGCATATTAAAATGTAGGGCTGTTTTAGTCGAGGAAATGCTATGGAGAGAGGGGGCTGCTCCTTTGTGGGCCTCACCTGTGCCTTCATCCGAGAAGCCATTCCAAGAGAGGATACTGTCTAACCAACCAAAAACAAAGTGACATTCAAGATAAAGTCACCCTGTCGCCTCTTTGACCCTGGGAGGCTGTGGAGGTGGACATATTATTTCACACATGAACACAAATTGTTTATACCAGTGACAATTGGTTTGCATGCTAATTTTAAGAAAGTGATTTCAGCTAAAAAAAACAAATAAAAACCAAAAAAAACATGATATACATATACCACATATATTTCTGCAGCCTTATGGGTAATATCAAAGATACTGTTTTGGTAAATCTGTTTTCTGACAGCCCCTGACCAGTGCTTAAACAGACAATGAACATTTGCCCCACAGCATCTTATAATGAAACAAATGTTGTCCACAAGATGGAGATATTCACCAGTATAATGCTCAGCGCCAGTCTGACTCCACATGAAATGGAGAGAAAGCCTGAGTGAGTGAGACACCGAGAGACGGGGGAGATGCACTACATGGCTGTGTGTGACAGATTGTGTTTGCATGAGGCAGTATGTGATGCCTGTTCAATGTTTGAGTGTGTCCCTTTGTTATGTGTACAATATACACTGTACATGGCTGAATACATGACTGAGTGAGTGTGTGTTTTTCAATCGCTGACTGAGGTGCTGAGGGCCAGAGTGTGCTAACAGAGAGGATGTGAGTGGTCCCCGAGCTTATTGGAGGGAGTCCCACGGGCCTGGAGCAGAGGAAAGGTCAAAGCAGGTCAGCTGTCCTGTGAGTTGCTCGGCCCTGTGGCCCACTGAGTGCTGGGCAGGGTTCAGGTGTGCTCCGACCTCTTGCTCCAGCGGGCTGTAAGTAAAGAGACTGAGGTCTGCTGCTCTTATCCAGAAGGCAAGCTGCTGCAGGAGGCCTGACCAGGACCTAAAGAGGCCTCTATACTCTTCTTCCCACCTTTACCTCCACCTTCAGAGCCTGTTGAGAGCTCAGCAAATCCACAGTTATAGAAATCCTTCTTCATTAAAGGTTTCTGGCTGTAGCTAATCCAAAGGGAAAAAAATATTTTGAAATGTTAGTAATAGGTGCTAATGATGGTTAAAAAAAATGAAAAGCAGTTTTGAGTAACTTCATTAAATTATTATTGTACTGAAGCAACTAACTAATTAGTAGAAGAAATTAAAACAAAAAAAAATGTTTAGAAGTGAAAGTCATTTATGTTTCATTTTAACAGACAAGATTCTGCTCCTTGCTATCATTGTAAATCCAGTGTCCTTGAGTTTTGGACTCTGAATTATTATAACCTCTTATTTAGGGTCTAATGATTTCACATTTACACATTTCCCAATTTTTACTGTCATTATATAAAAAAATAATAATATGATCAATACTTGAAGTTAAATAAATTGGTTATAAGTAAATTGTGGCTTTATACATACAGTGTGCAGTTGTTAGTCTGGATTGGAATCACTGGATTGTCATTTTAAAACAAAATACCAATTGTTCTGTTAAAGTGCAGTGCATTTGGAGGCTTTGTGTCATATTATGTTGAAAAAAGAGGAACCCTTTTTTTTTTAAAAAAAAAAAAGAAAGACTTAATGTCAAAAATACCAATCAAATTTATTCTTTTCACTGAACACAAAGTTCCAAAACATCATTAAAGAGGCTGGCTTGATCGCCAGGAATATCTTTTCAAGGAAGGCCATTTCTCTCATGCATCATAATGATGACAAGTCACAGTAATGATGCCTCAACTATGCTATTGCATATTCTTTTATGTGGGGTGCAGTCATATTTTCTCCTGTCTGTCATTGTGTTTTTATATGAGTCATTCAAGGATGCCAACGAGCTAATCCAGACAGTCATAATAGCGTCTGTGGACAGTTGACTGCACACACCTTGTCCATAGGTGCTTTAATTAACATGGTTGCTTGAAACCACTAGCAATTAATGTACTGTATCAGCAAGCACAGTGCACCACAATAGTGAATGGTAGCCAAATGGTATTACTGCAATGGCACCTGGTCCTCAATAGGCATTGTTTGGCTACCTTTTGTGCCCATGTAGTGTGACATATTGCCCTCAAGCATTGACCATCTGACCAGGGAGAGGGCTTAAACACTAGGCTAATAATAGGAGAGCATAGCCAGGCAAAGAATTCTAGTAATTATATCCCACTGTGGGACATGATGGGTGAAAAGAGGAGAGGCGAGGCCTAAGAGAGGGTAGACAACAGTGAGGGTAAAAAACTGAGCAAGCGAAAGCATCAGTTGAGTTGGTATTTCACACCGCAAGTCAAGAAAGAAGAAACTATCAGTTCTTCTGATGCAAGAGGATGACAGTCTGAACAATTAGTGGTTGGTTAGACTTAGAAGTTAAGATGGCAAGGACAGTTCATGGACCTGAACTGGATCAACACACCTTAGCCTGATGTCGAAGAGTTGGGGCTCTCGGTCAGTGCAGGGTACACGTTCAGATCAGGCATAAAACGTGCTAGGCCGTTTCCAGGATCTGAAGCCAAGGTCTTGGCAAGAGTCTGTCTCTCTGGGTTGCATAGACCTGCCCTTGAACTCAGTTTCCAGGGAATAGACTCATTCTCTCTTGAAAAGTGGAGAAAGGAAGCTATTATCTGACACAGCCTGTGGAAGACACACTGGCCGATGATAGAGAACTCAGCCAGGAAAATGAGGCTGAAGCAGACCACCAGACCAAAGTTTGTTTGCACAGTGACTTTCATATTGTTTGTGTTTGTGTGTGTGTGTCTGTGTGTGCTCTGCTGTGCATGTGAATTTGCCTGTGTGCTTAATTTGCAGTATCACAGTGTATGTGAGCCCCTCACTGTGAGCAAAGGAAGGATGCAATTTACATTTTTGTGCACATGTACAGGAGCAGCAACAAATAAAAACCCATGCCTAAAAATAAAATGACTTGAGAATTAATTAAAGTCTGAGAGTGTGCAGCAACAAACAGATGTGTCCTATTTAGGGCTAATATCAACTTTAGCTAACTAGTGTAGGGAACTTGTGATTGATGGTGTCTGTCACAGTTACAGCTCCAACATGCCTTAATCCTATCCATCGGTTGCACAGCACCCGGATACACAATGCCTGATCTTTTATTCCTTTATTCAAATCCCATCGATTGAATAGAGTGATCAGAGGCGTTGCCCTCTCTGGAAGAGCTTAATCTCTCCCTGACACATGGAAGACTTGCTGGACTTTGATGATGCAGCCGCATATCCTTTTGGG
The DNA here is from genome assembly GCA_015106735.1 of Paratilapia polleni. Lineage (NCBI taxonomy): Eukaryota > Metazoa > Chordata > Actinopteri > Cichliformes > Cichlidae > Paratilapia > Paratilapia polleni. The sequence goes on along the minus strand of VUQI01025225.1, from coordinate 25,838 downwards.
CTTTCAAACAACTCTGTGTGCGCCGCTACCTCCGTCAGCTGTCTGGAGAACAATCATTCAGTACAAAGCACTGTCAAGGTTTCAGCAAGCAGAAGCCTCACCCCGCCAGACTCTAATTCACCCCCCTGCTCCTAGCCCAGCTGCAATGCACTGTGGGATTGGATAACCAAATCCCAGATGCAATTAGTGTGCTTTCAGAGGCCATGGCTTAAGCAATATGCTGGAATACTCCATTGTGCCCCCGGTGCACTGGTTGCTGGCAAATTGGAATTTCATCAGATCGACTTTGCTAAAGACATTCACAAAAGCTAAAATCATGGTGGACAATTCACTTTGTTACACTCAAGATGCAAAACAAGAGCAGTCCTGAGGATTTTTAATTGATGGGCCTATTGTATCTTTGTACTCACTAAGGATAACATAATTACCCTGTTCATTATCCCACTGCGAATATGCTAAAGAGCCTGTTATCAGAGCCTACGCAAATGCTTGTACTACTCTTGCTCACTTGTTTTTATTGTATTGGGCCTCCTGCATCTATGTATGTTTTATACCATCCTAAGGCTGTCGTTGGGAAAGAGTTAGTCAGGGCTCAATGACATTCGGTCGATACGGAATGAACAGACAATGATATATTTATCCCTCAAATAATCCTCAGGTCTGACTACTTCTCCATTAAAATGATAGATTTGACTTGAATAACACCCACACAGCAACGGATGTCAGAGCAGAAAAATGAGCCCGTGTTGTCACAGCAGGGATAGAATGTCATCTGTGTATCCAATGTGATCATCTTCATGGGCTTGTGGTGTGCGTGTGTGTGTGTGTAGCACTATGTGCCGTCTGGTAATGTCTTGTGACAGCCACACAGAACCCATCCCTCACGGTGTGCCCACATCTACCTGGGAAATGACCATCCCCATCATCCCGGGCCTTTAATCTGATCCATGTCAGTGTAAGGTAGTCTCATACAGTCAGATGGGCTGTGTGTGGAAACAAAGACACAAACGTTCCCAGGCATGCGTTCCTGTACTGTATGCATTGGGATCATATCCTAAATGCTCTTGTTAAATAATTAACTAGGGATGCACTGATTGGAAAATTCTGGTACAAATTATTAAAATAATAATTTGACCTCTAGTCTGTGCCAATGTAACTTTTTTTTTTTTTTTTGCTTTGTTTTGTTTTTTTAATTTATTATTATTCACTCCCTGTTTATGCCAAACAAATTCATCTGCATTGTAAGAAATATCTGCTCTGTTTGAAACTCTGTAAGCGCTTCATGACACCATCTTTGAACATTTAACCAGTGCAAAATGTAATTAACACAACAGAAAAATATCAGCCACTGCCAACAGTACACGTTTGATTCCCTGAAAGCATTCGACAAGCCAGATATCGGCTGATAGAGATGTTTGGCTGACTTATTGGTGCATCCTGCTATTACACTTTAATTAGCAATGTTTCAGTCATATGAGTGATTTGTTGATGATGTGACATCAGTGCAGTCATACAGTAGTTTTTATATACAGGGTTTAACATGATTGTAAAATAGAACTGCTTTTAACAATGGCAGTGTTGAATTGCAAGCTTTTAAACACAAATCTTCATAACATCATTGATGATTTGTCCACTTTGACTTCTGAATTGAAGTGACTTTAAGACAAATCTACAATCAAAAAAGAGTAAAAAGAACAATTTCCAATCTGTTCTCAAAGCCTAAATGTAATAGCAGTTTATAATATAATTACTCTCAGACTCCTGCTGATTGTTTGCTTATATGTCAATTCCCAGGCAGCCACATGCCTCAGGGCATTTAATTTGTCATGATTGTATTTGTACAATACACTATTAACAGTTTAGAAACAGCAGACACACACTTTCACATTAAAAAGAAATAAGATAGATTATTGGCATGTGAATCGTTGTCAAACAGTGAAAATTAGAAACTCTATTCTCTGTAATGCGCAGGGAGTTGTTAGCTTGAAGCCTTAATTTTAGGTTATATGTTTAGATTTGTCAAGATTTTCTTGCAGTAGCGCATCCTTGAATCTTCTTTGTTTGCTCCATAACAAAAGAATGTTTTAGAACTATTAAAAAGAGCAAGAAAGGGCACTTTGCAATTCCACATTTGACAAATGACATAAAGTTGCAAATGCTAAGACTCCTATTTATCTCACTGTTTGCATTTTGCAGTGCCGATCATATTTAAACATAGCTTTGAACAATCTGCACTTTTCTCTGTCAAATAACTTTTGTGCATTGTGTTGGATCATGCGAAACTAAAACCCCATGCAGTGATTGTGTGCTGTCTACTTGGGTTGAGGGGCTTTACAAAATAAACTAACTCCTTTTGGCTGCATTAGAAGACAGAAACTGTGCTGATGTGCACACTTTTGAAAAGAATTCTACATTTGTATGGCTGAATCGATACAATTAAAATTGCCTTTTGCGTTAAGCAGTGCGCCTCCAAACTCAAAGTGGGGACCTCAGCAAAGTTGTTGTTTTCTCAGTCTACACCATTTACCTCAATTCTATCATCACTGACAACCTGCTTGCAAACTTCAAGGCCAAGTGTGCATAAAACAAATCATTTCAGAGTGTCAGCAGATAATGTGGGGTAGTGATGCAAATCTGTTTACCACTTTTCTTCCAATAGATTAAAGGTGCTTTTGTGTTGTGTGCTTTGACGGCATGTCACAGAGCAAAGAATATGCGTGTGTGATGTGTGTGTTTGTGTGAGAGACACAGGAAGGCAGAGAAAGTGATTAAGTGGGTGCTTGTTTATATGTGTTTGCTTTAAGTGTGAGCAGGTGGATTTGAGGAATCATCTGCATCCTTTAAGTGGTTTTGAAGAGTATATCAGTCACTTTTCAGACTATGAAGTGAGTATTGGCAACTAATTATGAATAGTTTTGATATTATGTGTGAAGTGCTACAAAATGGCAAGAATGTTATTACCCCCCAGAAATGCTCAACAACTATCAGCTGAGGTTTTGTTGCTGTTGTAAACTTAACTTACTAGGATGGGTGATCTTTTTAATTTGGTCTGTGATGTAAGTTCACACAACACAGAGAAGTTGTAACGAAGCCTGACTGGTGGTGCAGTATCTCTTGCTGACACTGTTTATCTTTCACAGCCTTAGTTCACCCTCATATTTAGCAGCCTGCTCTTTAATTATGATTAGGCTGTTCGCACTTCTCACCCCCCTCATCGCTCAATTACAGCACAATATTGATTTGTTCCTGTAGAACCTATCAAGGATGCACAACCAGGAAATCACTGATGTGCTCCCTAATATGATAAATGTGTTTTAATCCAGCACTACATTAAAACGCCATCTTACACTGCTATTAGCTGCTAAATTAATGATCAGAATTAACAAGTTTGGCAGTTGGAACGAGACTGGTCCTTCATTCCCTGTTGTTGGTCATTTTACTCTAAAACTTTGTCCTCATGTCTGATGAACCCATTTCTTTAAAAGGAACTTTTGAAACAACCCTTTGTCATCACTCATAATAGAGGTTTGTTTGTTCCACAAGTTAAAGCATACTCCCTGAGGTACTCATATATAGAATCCTAGGGTACAGTATCTAATGGCAGGCAGTTGGTAATAGATAGTATCTGCAGTGGCACCTTAACGTGAGTGCATCATATAGAGAGCACACAGGCTTTCAGGCTCGCCCGGCCAGAGAAAGAGAGCATGTGGCAGTGTCAGCAGCCTAGTGCGGCATGGCCAGGTTTCCTGGGGCGAGGGCTGTACTGTGCTCCATACGGAGGGCCTGTGCTGGGAGCCCGGGGGCCATGCAGTCCCAGGTCAGCAGATGGGCCTGTGATTATTATTTCCAGGCCTGTCTTACCTGACCACTTCCTCACTCCGTGAACAGCTGTTTCACTCGCTTCACTGAGACGCTACATGAACAGCCATTTTTCTTCTGTTCTTTACTTTGTACATAGTATAAATCTTTAGTGTGACCCTGCTCTGGGCTCCTTCCACCTGTGTCTTACCTCGGGCAAAAGCACCCCTGGAGGATTGCTTATCTTTTTTCTTGGTCTTTACCAAGCCTGGAAAAACAGCTATCAGGATTGTTTTCCAGACAATGGAACATAAGAGTAAACTTATCTTCATTTCCCAATAAAAGCCCTGTGAGTTTGCAGCTCTTACGCAATGCTGCAAAAGAAACAACTGACACCCTATCTCACACAACTGCACCCATGATTTTTCTGCTGTTTGGTTTTGATACTGAACCTTAAGGGTGCTAATCATGGAGATGACTGAGATTTGATATATAAAATATCACTTTTGTTTGCTCTCGACAGTGTAAAATTTATGCCTTATAATTTTCCAGAATCAGGTTGATGTATTGCAGGGTGTAAGAACATGCCATTTCTCATTGACTTTGTCAGGTTTAGCAATCACATATTGCAGACTATGGTGCTTTTGGATGAATACCCTCTTTAGTCAAACAATTCATCACACTGCAGGGAATATTGTTCTACAGCACCTGGTGTTCAGACTATTTCTGTGTTCTAAACACTGTTGGTACAAACCATTTGTTCTCTATCCAACAATGTTAGCAAAGTCTCATTACTGCCTCTTTATTCTTAGATATGACCAAATTAAATATGACAAATTATTAGTTATTTTCAATTTGCTGTTTGGAAGTCTAAGAAGGGTCATTCGCTTTCATCATTATTTTTTACTGGATATAAAATCAATAATAACCCACAAAAAAGCAGTTAGGGACAACTACAGATGACCCACAACTTGAAAATGTCTTTTTTTCCCCTCAACCTTTTGAGCAGGGTGTGTTATTGGACATCTCGAGTTTTGGTTTAGTATACCAACAGACACTAGCAGCCTTTGTTCTGAGAGAGCAACATCAAAAGTAATATCTTTATTGCACTGCAATCCAAGAGAGAGTTATTTTTTTTCTAGAGAACAAATGGTCTTAGTAAGTAGTTTAACAGCAACAAAAACAAACTGGCGGGAAACATTTAACCAGGAGCACAAAGCGAACTGCTGAAGCAGTTTTAAGCCCCTCAAATCATTCAACATAGATTCAAGCACAGAATGAAAGCAGAATCTGGCTTATTTATTGATGAAAATGAAATGGCTGAGAAAGGGGATTTCTTTGAAATGTGCAACATAAAATAATAGATTTTCTCAGCTGTATAAACTCCAAATCCAAAGAGGCTGGGGGAGGAGAGTACATTTTGACTACACTAACTCTTCCTGCACCACAATGAAAAAAGCCCTTCCTGTTAGAAAGATAGGGAATATACCTGTAAGGTCACGTGGCTGGCTTTCAGAAATTCACATAAGGCTCCAGCCACTGAGCTGTTGATCAGACACCTCTTTTCACACAGCTGGTACATTTAGATTCCCAGCCCCTCCTTCAAATCCCACAGTGTGCTCTCAAGGAAATGTGTGGAAATGAATTATGGAAATTTCTGATGGGAAACTTGGTGCATTAGTGTTTCATTTAGCTTGCTCGTATCCTGAAGCGCTGCTCCAACCTACAAGGGACAGAGCTGGAAATATAACTCTCAGCGGCAGGGAAGCCCACAGGGGTGCGTCTCCCAGTCAGGGCACGGGCCAGTCGATTTATCTGCCAGTGGCCTGGGCCTGTCTGATACAAGCTCTCTCACAGGTGGATTTATCACCATTGCCTGAAGCTGCAGGCCTACAAACTCAATACAGGCCTTCATTTTTTATACTGGCTAAGCACAGCAACCTCTGCTAACTCTCCTCAACCTCTGAAACTCAGGGTGGACTCCTAGACATGTTTTATTTGTGTCGGTGTTCCATTTTGAAGATGGTTCAGAAAATGAAAAAGGAAGAAATATTCTTTCAGAGAAGGAAAGGGTACGTAAAAATGTTAAGCATTAATTATTCTATAAATAAAAATAATGTTGCAAAGATAATTATGACAAAATTGTTTAAAAATGAATCCAAGACATCTTGCTAAAAAAATATTAAGTGGTGCAAGTACCAATATAAAAAGACACACTGAAGATAGAGTGCGTCAGTTTTTCTTGCCATGGTTGTTCTTGCACCACTTAATGTCTTCCTACATTCCTGGAAGGCTTCTTGGACTTCTTGGATGTTTTTTTATATCACCCTATGACAGCTGGGATAGGCGCCAACCCCCCTGCGACCTTGAGTTGGATAAGTGGAAAAAGAGAAAAGAACATGAATGAATGAAAGGCACCTGTCGGATCAGCCATCTGAGCCATTGAGTTCTTAATTCCTTATAAAAATAAAAGTAAATATAAAAATATAAAAAAATGTTTAGTGTTACTATGCACCTGGTAGTCATATCATAATTCATTAAAATTGTTTTGTATTTGCTTAATATCTGTGTAAATACAGTTTTTCACAAACAGGTAACATGAGGCTGCTCTCTCATAGCTGGTAGGCACAGCTTTTTGTGTTTTATGATATACACAGCAGCTGAAACGAAAGACGTTTCGGTTTATCTTTGCTAAACTATTGGAATTTTTGATAAAAAAAATACTCAACACTTACCTTACGGTAGTATGCAACACTTGCCTCATCCTTATGGATTTAACAAGACTAAATTAGCCAAGGCAGTGGTGCTGGTGTTATGTGGATGTAGCACCTGTCAAATGGCTTTATAACAGTTAGATTCAGTCTTGTATTGTCTTGTGCTTTACTATTTGATTTTTAGTTTGTCTGTAACTCCTCCCAGAACCATAAACCTTAAATTTTTAATACCTGTTGCGCCTGCTGTGAGGTATGAGCTAAAAAAAAAAAAAAAAAAGTTGTTCTGGGGGTGTTTGTGCATCCCTTAGCCAGTACATAACTTTTTATTTTACACTGAAACATTTGACTAGATTATTCTTCCATCCATGTTCTTAACCAGGGTTGTGGGGAGGAGATGAGATTATAATGTAAAAAATATTTCTTAGCCCTTATGACTCAAACCTTGTTAAAACAAACTTCAGTGCTACTTACCACTTTAGATGAAGTATAAATAAATTTGTTTTCACTTTATTAGGTCAGTACAAGGTCAATTTCATGTATAGCCAAGACCGAATGTCCTAGGTACTGAGGAAAGCATGCAAGTTTGAAGTGACTTCTTTTTCAAAAAGCATTACCATATATGACTGAAGGCCCTGTTGTGCCCCTTATGTAAGTGGAATAGAGGAGAGGAGAGAATGAATTTACCACAGGTGTGAATTTTCCCAGAGAGGTTTGAAAATGTAAGGCGTGTTCCCAAGAAATGGCAGTATGCAAAGCAAAGCCCATTCTGAGTCATTAATGCAGTTTTTCAGCAAGAGTTATATGAGACAACACGTCATTGGCAGAAAGGCAGATTTTTTAAATCCCTTTCAAACGTGTATATGCTGAATTCTTCTGCTTTCATCATGTGTGGGTTTGTGGTCAAACAAGTAAAGTACTATGAGTAGTGATCTGAATACATTGTTAACACCGGCACAGAATTTCCTGTTGTTGAATATAATTGAAATTTTTAACACACCGTGCATTAACTACTTTATCATTGTTTCTTACTCCTTCAAGACAAATGGCTGCTCAAACTGTCTCACTAGTTAACCTGGATGCAGTATGCTACACCTGCAGCATTGTGCTATTTGGCTTTTTACTTAGCCAATGCCATCAAAGTATTTCTTGAATAAATAATTAGGTTATCAACGGGTGGGGTGTTCACCTGGGTCAGTATTAAAAATCACCATAGAAAAGTTTTGTTAAAAGGCCCCTAGTAAAAATATCAAGCATTTTATAAAGGTTTACTATAGTAAAACTACTCACCATCCCAGCCTTTTACTGTAGTGTGTGTTGATTTTTTTTTATTCCACTATTCACCTCTTCTAATTATTTAAATTCTTTCGTGCAACTCTGTCCATTACAACTGCTTTATGGACCCTTCATTGCTGTTTTATACCCCGGTGAGGGTGGGACATGTCTATCTGTAGTAAAACTTAAAAGGTCAAAAAATTAAAAGCTTTATCTCATGCCAGTTATTCTTCTTAAGGGTTGCCTATAAAAATCAGGTGAGTTAAAATCTTGACCTCACTACTGCTGATATTGTATAAATGAATAAAGCACATTTCCATTTTTTTTTAAAAACTTTTAGTTGCTTGAAACTTGTTAATTTGTGCTCTCTGGTGCACAGCACTGTATTCACAACTGTTGGTATAAATGCACCGTCAGCTTGATTCTGATAACAAATATCTGTTTTCGGAAACACATTGTTGCAGCCAAATGGTCCTCATGTAGGTGGCAAACCCTTCGGCCAGCGGCAAGCTGGTCCCAGCCTGCTGGCAACAGCAACAGCGTGCCCACTTCATGCTTCAGCCACACCTCCGCTCACAGTCCGTTACGCCAGCCTGCAGTGCATACCTGGCAAACGCCGCAGCGGCTTGCCAAGAAAGATTTATACCTGGTGTTTGACCTACTTGAGTTTGCATCTATATTAGTGAAGGAAAAGGCTTGGTTGTGGGGGAGAGAAAGGTCACTGAGATCCCAGGTCTTCCTCTGATGCATCAGGATGATGGAACTGGCTAATTTAATGAGCAACAGTTGTCCCCTTGGCTGCTACAGATGGTGCACTGCAGCTTAGCTCAAAGCCGCCTGGAAACATAGCCTTCACAGCACACACATCATCTACTAACACCGGCAGGCTCTGATGCTGCACAGGTGCAAAGTGAATTAACTCCAAATTGGTTTCATCTCAATTATAGAATAGCTTAACTTGATTATGAATTTTAAAATTAATAATTAATTAATAATTTATGGAACATTTCCTCTTTGTTTAAAACAACAGAAACCTTTCGGGCTCAGATGTGATGGTTGAATTTGTACATTAAATTCCCCCATAACCTTTAGTCACCCAGGCTTTATAATATGTAAATAATATGGATGATGTGCATGTAATTCTTTACCAATTCTTTGCCAACACCCATGCACGAAAGTTTTGATCCACATATCTTATATTTTAAATCTGTAACGATGTCCATCAAAAGAGGGAAACCTGGAAAAGACACAATTCTGTTAAGTGATAAAAGTTCAGCAACTGTGACTTCATTGGTATGGTTGCTTACTGAAGTACAATTCACAGTAAGGCTACAGATGATCCTGCTAGAGCTCCATCTCCCAGCAGCAGCAGCTACAACCAGACTAAGCTGGTAAAATGGACTTGAAGCTTCCTCTCTAATCAAAAGAAGAAAAAAGAGATACTATGATGGAAAAGTCAAATTTAGTTTCTTAGGAAATGACTCCCGTTCACTTTGTCCCTCAGTAGTTCACCAGTTTAAATTAATGTTGTCATTTTCATATAAAAACAGTTAGTTAAGACAATTTAAGATTCTGCAAATACTAACTTTTTATATTATGCTATAATTCATTTGAGCTAATAAAGCTAGCAAGTACAATGCACCTATTGCAATGTGGCGACACAAACCAATAAAGAAAAGGAGCAATTTAAATCAACCAAGATTCTTTTGACTGCAGTATGTGCCATAAAGCTGCACATATTGCAGTCCAAAGTACGGGCCGTCCAAAGGTTCAAAGTATGGGCATGTGTTTGGGTTCATTGTCATGTGTTATGGTTCATTCTATTGTATTCAAAATAGAAAACCTTTATTGTCATTGTACATTAGAAATATACAAGACCTGGAGAGCTATTCTGTTCAGTGCAAAACAGCATTTAAAAAAGAAAACATGCACACTTGCACATTCAGGACATGATCGTACTTAAAGGAATGCCTTTCACTAAGGAATAACTACAGTACCAGTCAACACACTGGTACTGTGAACTGTGAATCATTAGAATAATATTGCACATTCCAACATTCAGAGTTTGGTCCACCACACACACACAAACTCACACATACTATACTCACAGATATGCACTGAATCAGAGAGCTTAGAGCCACTGCATCCTTGAGTGTCGCCATATTTTTCTATCAAAAACAAAATAAAAATAATCCAAATTACTTTGCCAAATAGGGTAAAGGTTTTTATTGTAAATGCACTTCCATTTGTTGTAAATGCACTGCCATTCTTTAAGTTTTTTTTTCCTGTTTTTGAGTTTTGTAACTTTATTTACTTTAGGCTAATTCTTACTTTCTTGTCAAACGAATGTAAGGAGAGCAAATTTCTTTGGCCTTTTATCTGAATTCTGTATTAACAGAGTTTACTTATGTAATCTGGATCTAAAATCAGACGGTGCAATCACTAAACACTAGAATTTTATGTCAAATATTTCTAAAGAAATTTGAGGGTGTATCTGTTTTATTCATTGCTACAACAATTTGTTAAAAAACAAAACACCATGTCAAAAGCTGTCAAAAGTTAAAAGCTTACACCTGCAATTCCAATTTTTATGACTTCTTATGATCTCAAAAGTTGGAATTTTTTCTTAAATTTGAAAATGTTTACTTTCTCTCTCTTATATTGCGTTAATTCTTACAGAAAGTTCATGGCACAGAATGTTTTTCAAATAGTTTTATCTGTCACAACAACAGCATTATTTTTTTTTTCTATGGCAACATTAAAAACACTACAGGTAAGTCACCTGGCACTAAACCTAAAATAATTTGATGTCTGTGGAATGAAACACAAGAGAAATGTGTTGGTGCACTGGGTAATTTGCATGATAGAATAACCTTCCTTGTGTTTGTGAGAAAAAAAAAAAGAGCTAATGTATTCGGTGTATTTGTGGTCATGCTCTTCAGTTTTTTATCACCAAGAGACTAGCATTAAATCACCTCACTGGGGGAATGAGTCGCAGGAATGGAAAAAAAAAAAATGAAGCAGCTTCTGGATCTAATGAATTCCTGGGAGAATAAACACGCCTTTGAATAAAGCCCTAATCATGAATTAAGTGGTTGTTGCCATCATACCTTTGTAGAACATACCCACAGACATGGACCTGTGAATGTGTGTGTTCAAATTATATCCTCAGCTCTGGCAACAATAAAGAAAGATAAGACGTAAGCTACCCAGTCCTCAGCCAGTCCCTGTTTAAAGATAGGGCAGGGCTCGTTTCCAAACTAATCCCTTGTTTCAATCCCCACTTCATTTGCTCTGTGCAGACCGCAGCTTCAAGGGTCAAGCTGAAATAACAGGGAAGCTGTCCATTCTGTACCAAGGTCACCTCTGACTTGCTCTCTTTGCAGTTTAGGCCCCCTGAATAAGCTTTGTGATGCAGCATTATGATAAATTACCTGATACACAGTATAAAATGTACCAGTCACAAAGGGGCTCACTACAAAATGCCTGTTCATAACCAAGTTTTTTCTGAACCAATATTGGCCCTCTGACTTGCCTCTTTGAACAAGGTAGAGCAACCGGCAGAACAAAGACTGGGCTAAGTTTTTCTCAGTGAATAATCCCACTGAGCCTTCTTTGAAGGAGTTCTTACACCAGGAAGGTGGATAGGGCAGATTTTAATCAATACAGGAAAACAAGGAGCTCAAGGGACGTGAGAAGCCTACCAGTCAGGATGAAGATTAAACACCACTGTCTAAAACACGCTCAGCTCATGTCAGAAAGCCCGGGTAACTTCAAATCCATCTATCAAAATGGTATCAAACTGTGTTTTTCTAACAAAGCAATGTTATATGACATGTATTCTCTCCTACAGCTGTAGGTGAGCATGTGGATCATAAATCATAGCAGACAAAGCTCAGCTTGACCTCTAAATGGTTGTATATCAGGCTATTCTGATTCAGTGAGGATGTCTTTTGGCCTCAATAGGTATACTTACTTTATATGAGCTTTGAACAATGCAGACTTAATCCCAGAGGACTGATTCTGCATAACACACAATCTGGTTTTGTCCAGTGGCTCCTGTCTTACTTTTCAGATAGTCCTGAGAAGAGAGAGAATACTGCAACACTTCTCAAGCCCTACATAGTGCATAATAGCTCTCTTTTTGTATTTAAATGAGCTCATTACTGATCTACAATAAGCTAAGCCTTCAGTGAAACATTTGTTTTCTGCATAGAAAGCTCTGACTTATCCTTAACACGGTAAAAAGGCCACAGTGGACAAATTCATCAGACTGTGAAAAACAGCTTCTGTGGGTAATGCAAGGCTATCTCAGATTGCCTTGATGGAGATTGCTGTTTTTGAGGTGTTTTTCTTTTGTGTTAATTAGACACTCCCAGTTATGCTGGCTGCGAGGCTGGTTTTACTGTGAAATAATCTCTTTGATTAAAAGATCCAGCACTCATGAGAAGGTCTGTGTGATAAAGAAACGCTCAATTGGGAGACCCCCCAGCTCTGTA
>VUQI01025225.1:0-13535 GCA_015106735.1 Paratilapia polleni | reverse complement strand
CTTTAAAAAGCCCCCCCCCCCCCTTTTTTTTTTTCACCTTTTCCCACTGACTAGTGGAGAACAAGGAAAGAAACAGTGTTGCCTGAAGTGGCCATGCTGCTCATTTCATAGCAGCCTTGCCGCTTTGACTCATTTAGGAAGATGAAAGACAGTTACTGTAATATGTGAAGCAGTGGCCATGCAGCTCAACAACATGGGAGCATTTCAGAGAGACGTTTAAGTGTCTTTTATACGCTATATAAGTGCATGCTGGCTGGAGCATGAAATAAAGCACAATAAGAGAAATGCTGTCACAGACCCATCTTAAGTTGAGAGGACTCGGGCCTCTTCTCAGAACTGTAGGTCACAGTCAGAGGGCCCAGCTGAATAATTGATCAATGAATGTGCAGTGAAAACAGAAACACAGCTTAGCACTATATTTCCCCTCTCCCCCTGTAATGTGCATTGAATCCCACAGATCCATCAGCTACATGCAAAGCTCTGCTGAGCTGAAAGGCCTCCAAGTTCACTTCAATTATTCAGCATCCCTCCAAGATTATGAATTATTGAGCTAAAAGTATGTTCCATATACGACCGTGTACTGTAGCTTGCTGTAGACATTGTATACTCCCTAGAAGTGTGGGAGATTTGTATTTTTTGTAAAACTGCAATCAGACAGAAAATATCAGTCATGGACAATCACAAATGCAGATTTTAGCCTAAACCTGGAATACAATTTTAACTGGCTGAATTAAATCAATGGGATGGCTTGCAGTGTCAGCCATTACAGTTTAATGGGAAGAGCAGGAATGAGGAAGCCCTTCACCTTCCGACTTATTCAATTAGGTTATCAGCATACAGAGTGGCGTATAAATAAGTACACTATTAATTGTTTCTGCCATACGTTGGCAAAGTTCTGGACTCATGAGTCTGTGTTCTCTTCAGGGCTGAGAGTGAAAGGTGTTTAGTTTTAGCTGCCATCTGCTGACAGCTTGAACAGCCAGCTTCAGTCCAATCACCCTCTCTGATGCTATGAATTGTGCCCAGCCCTCTGATGAAGAGTTGGGGTTCGCTTTTCTTGGCTTGAGTGGAGGAGGAAACAGATGATACAATTAATTATCAATAGGTCCCTCAGTAAATCAAAGCCATTTTGGCAGCCCATGACAAAAAACCCCACTGAACTGCCTACGAGTCTTCGCCATCTCTTCATTGCCCATTCTCAACAACTGCTCTCTGGCCGCCTGCCTTCAGTACAATCCACAAGGTGTTTGAATAGATTGTTCAAATATTTTCACAGTTGATTCTTCTCTCTCGTTTTGAATATGAAGGCAGGTTTCTCTCTCTGGAAGAGTGGAGAACCACTTGACTGAGTGCATTCAACTCTCCTGCACATCACCCAGGCTCTAATGAGCATTGGCTGTGGCCGAGGCAGGGAAGCAGGGAGGCTGATAGCAGCTCATTATTTCACTGCCCGTGCTGGCCTCTGTATGCCTGTTTGTGGTAAGCCTCTTCTTTTCTTATTGTAGGGTAAACATTTACCCAGTGGAGACAGGCCTTGACCATTAGAAACTGGAGAGCTGCAGTAATAGAAAGAAGGCCAACTGGAGTTTTGCCCACCACCCTCCTTAACAGAATAAGTCACTCACGCTCACTTTGGCATGAACCTTTTATTGGAATTTACAACTGTCTGGGGAGTATTCCTCTGCACAGGTTGAACTATGGCTTTGACCTTACAAAGAAAATGCCATTAAACAGGGTTTTTACAGGCATAAGAGAGCTAGACAAACTTCATGGACATACCATGAATTTCAAAAATGCAAAGGAAAATGTGTTCATAGTGTTGTTAAACACAAAGCAACATCCACCTTTGCTATAGTAGCATTGGTGGCCATTAGTAAGGACATTATAGCGCTTTTATTGTGAAACAGATCTCCAGAGTGTTTTTCAGGAAAACAGCCCTTCTGAAAGCTGAGACTAAAAACAACAAAGCGGTGATTAAAAACTGCCTCAGTTGTATGTGTAAGTATTTGTGTTAGGTATCAGTCTTACGCCTGTGGAGTAAGACAATGTGCTGCTAACTGGTGAGCAAGTGACCGTTTTACAGACAGAGACTGTGTTTTCATCAGCTCCCCTGCTGCACATTGGAAAAGCAACACATGTGATAGTGATGGAGTGTGTGCAGTCCTTTATCCTTATATTAGGGGCTCTAGGGGGAGGAGTGGGGTGAGCTCTCTAGGGTAAAAGAGGCTCATTAGGCAGCCACTGCCTCCCCATAACCCAGCTGGGTCTGCGTGCCAGCAGACTGGGCAGCCATCTCGCTCTTCATCTCTTTCCTCTCTCTTGTTTATCCCTCCACATTACACACACTGAACTGCTGTTTTTCAGGTTCACAACTGATGGTGCAATCATAAGAATACATTCACTTGGTTAATTGTGTATATGTGTATTATGAATAGCATAAGTCATTTATAAATGATAGAATAGTGAGGTGGAAAAAAGATAACCATGCTTACTTTCTGCTTCACCTGGAAATGTGACAGTTTCAGCCCTATCCTAACACTAAAACACCAGCGGTTTTTGTGAGTCTTCCAAATACCATATCATTTCTAGACTTTGTTTTTGTAGACCTTTACCATCAGGAGGTAATCTCAACTTCCCGGGCAAGTATAAGAAATTATTTTTTAAAGAGCATCTCAAGAACCCACCGGTCACATGATTGTTAGTGCTGTGATGAGCCACTTTACCTCCCTTCATTTTCTAGTAATTATACACTCAATTAGCAGCCTCTTCTTGTCTGTTGCCTTAAAGCTAATAATTTATTGATGCCCATGGTATTACAGCTTAGGTGTGCAATCTTATTGGACTTCCTCGTGCTGAGCGAATCAGTGAATTGCAGTACTCTGAAGTTAGATGTTTGGAATCCAGACTGTCCTTCATCCAAAAGGTCTAAGTTCAGGCTCCAATGACAGAATGCATCCATCCTTTTGAAGTGTCCTTGAGTAGATGTGTGAATCTCTACCAACCCCGGCCCTGTGTATCTCTTGCTTAACCTGTACCTTGACCACTCAGAAGGGGGGAGGCAAGGAAACAGATGAAATCCCTACACACTGGGACCAGTTGAATATCACACAACAATACATAATCCTACTGAATGACGTGAAAACAGTAAAAATACTGATGTTTCATTTGTGGCCTTCAAAAAAGAAGAAAAACTTAACCAGGAATTATGCTTTATGCAGCAGTGGTAATGCTAGGGGGGTCTACTCAAATTACTGCCTTCCACTTTCCAAGGCTGTGGACAGCCTGTCTTCAAATTAGGGCTGCTAAGCGGGAGAGTCAAATTGGAATTCCGATTCTATTAAGAAGTCATGCCCAGCAGCAAAAAATGCCAAATGGGCCCAGTGCAATGGGAAAAAAGAACATTATAGTGCAAAAATATTAAAGCACTGCTGATCTATTTGCTGAAGATAAACTTAGCATATGTCTCCCAGAGCTGCCTAGCCAGGGCCTGCAACAATGAAGACGTCTTTTTGGAACTTGATTAAAAAGACACGTTGAGATCAAAGTCATACAGCTTCCGAGCTTTGCAGATGTGATGAAATCTTTTACCGTGAGAAAGAATAATACATTTCACTGATAATAGCTGTGCAATATGAAACAATACATTCAGTCTGTTTCAGCAGTTTTATAATTAATGCTCCAGTGGAAATATAACCAGTTGTTGTTTTCAAGTGAAGAGGCTGCAGTCTGGATTGTTGGTGTCATTTAGCATATTATTGTATGTGTAAGGGAGATAGAGAAAAGCTATCATACTGTATTACCACCTATGAGGAGATGTCAGAGTGTCCAACTGCGTCTATTATGTTCCCTATATGCAGCTTTTTTTCCGTCGATTTCTAGCTGTTTGGCTCCTGACAGTTCATCAGGTTCTCATCTCTGGGCCAGGGATGAGCCATCATCAGACCACATCAGGCATGGAGAGGCAATCACAGCTAGGACTTTTTTAGTCATGGTGTGCTCTCCGCAATGACAAGCCCACTGGCTTTGTGTTGGTTATGGGTGCGTTTGTCTGCCTGCCTTAACAGTGGAACTTCTCCTAGGTACACAGATAGAGGACAGGGGTGGAGATAGACAGAAAGTCAGACACATCAGGTTCATCCATCTGTAACAGTAAGCAAGTAGTGTATCACACCAGCCCACATACACTATCAGCCTGCGCCATGCTGGGAGATATACCTGAGGACTGTCACACTGTCCACAAAGCAGCTCAGCACCAGGACCCACAGATGGCTCATTTTGAGTAAACACAGACTGATCTTTCATTGCCTTGTCAAAGAGATATGCTACACTACAGTTCCATTTTAGTGTGCCACACATCCATTCAGTCATGTAGTGAGCTGAAAATATGCAAAGGATGGCTGATCATATGGTCTATAAATACGTGGGATCCAGAGAAAGATTTATTTTGTGACACACACACATTTCAGTTGGCATTTCTTTCCTCAAAGAACATTTGCTATTTTCAGACAGCAATTACCACGCAAAGCCATTCCGTTTATTTATTTCACCTGTAGTGACAGTAGGAAGGCATTATAGTATTAGAGGTGTTTAGAAGGCTTAGTTTTTATGAGAGTTTAATATATTTAATGTTTAATTTTCATTTTGAACTGTGTTATGTAAAGTATGTGATGTGTTATGTATTGCTAACTGCATAGGCTGCACAGAGTTGTATGGAATAGTCACCCTGCCTCCACCACCACTCACAAAATATGATGCTGACCACATGACACAAGAATTAAAACCCCATTTCTAAAATAAAAATCTTGTAAAACTTGGAAAAAAAAAACTAAAACTAAACTAAACTAAAAAACTAAAGATTTAAACTCTCTCTTTAATTAAAGACACAACATTAAATGTTGAAACAGAGAAATATTATTGTTTTGTCTTTTTTTTTTTTTTTTTGAAAAACAGAAACTCATTGCGAATTTGAGCCCATCAACAATTTTCTAAAAAAGTTTGGACAGGAGCATGTTAGCCACTGTGTTGCATCCTTTGGTCTTTCAGCAACACTATGCGAGTATTTGGAAATTTAGTAGACCAGTTGCTTTAGTTTTAAAGGCATTCTCGCTTGATGTTGTAGGTTTTCAGCTGCTTGACAGTTGTTTTTTTTTTAAATGATGCATCACAGGTTTTTATTGGCTGACAGGTTTAGACTGCCGACGGAGCCATGCTGTTGTAATACACTGACACTGTCTTGCTGAAAAAGACTGTTCAGGTGGCAGCATGTGTTGCTCCAGAACCTGTGTATGACATGCAAAAAGTTTGTCAGTTTCTGTTACTGATCTCCTAAACAAGCATACAGTTAAAGACCAAATATTCCTTTTAACATTTTAGGCAAGATAAATATATCATTTTTGGTACAGGTATACAGTGAATAAAAGGAACACTGTTGTGTATGTATGTATTAGTACCTTTCATGGCAAAGACTTTTTACTGATAATATTTCTGTTACCACAAGAGTTCATTTTGTTTACTGTAGATCGTTGGGTCGATCTACTGTAGCTGGGGGCCACGGCTATTTGCTGACAGACCTCTGTGTCTAGGGCACATGGATGCATGCTTGCTTGCAGACTATCAAAGATTTAGCTAAAACCATGTACGATTGTTTTGCAATTGTTAGCAAAGTATGTTTAATAGACAGGTTACTCTGTGTATGTAGATGTAATGGCCAGCAGAGAGAGGTGGAATGGGAGCAGAAACATGGAAGAAAACACAAATGCTGTCTGCTGGTAGTGTAAACCTGCTAAGTTGAAGGCAATTGCATTTTGGATTTTTATAATGGAATGTATTGTGAAAATGTACTTATGAACTTTAATGCTGCAAAAATGAAGCAGCTACTCTTTTTTACCTTGAGAGTCTGCATATCTGTATGTGTGATGTCAGCCAAAGATGGTGCTGGAGACACCCACTGTAGCAGGATTTACCACAAAGGTGGTTTGGGGTGCTTAGGCATGTGTGTTCATGCCTGTGTGTCTGTCTTTCTGTGGGTATGTTTGGTCAATGTGATAGCATTACAACCATGCAAGATGCAGTTACAATGTAATTTTTTTTTTAGGTGTGTAGTCTGTCACTGCCAGCAAGCTCACGGTGGTAGGTCCAGGTATCTCCATATCGCAGGTGGTGAATTTGGAATGGAATGAACTGGTATTTATATAGCTCTTTCTTAATCTTACTGACTACTCAAAGCACTTTACACTACAAACCACATTTTACCTTCTCACAAATATTCATACAGCACTTTATTCTATGCACTTAAGCCCTTTTTTCACCTTGCATTCACACCTACAGCCAATTTAGAATCACCAATTAACCTAACAAGCATGTCTTTGAACTGTGGGAGGTTCCAACCAAAACTGTCTAACCACTGCACCACCATGCCACCAAAAAACAAAACAAAAAGAAAAAAAAAGTGTCCTTCAAGTCAGATTCAAACTGGCACCCTAAGGATTTCAGCAATCATCAATGCAGTTCTCTGCTGTACCAACTGAGCCATCTATGGTATGTTTGTACTTAATGAAGATATATTTTAGCAGTAGTTACAAATACATGAAAAACTAAAAAGGAATATGTGGAGCCACATTTTGTCATGATGATCCCTGGTTATCTGTTGCTTTTTTTTTTGTTACCTTATTATTGAATTTTTATGAAATTTGAGGTTTCAGATTTTTTTCTATATACCTTTAGCTGTTAGGATAATTTATTCAACTCTGACCCTGTTCAGCTGTTGTAGTAACATATAAGCAGCGTGTGTTTTAGTTCCGAGCAATAGTTACAGGCTAAAGTAAAAGTAGTGATAAATTGTGAAATCCTCTTACTGTGTTTTTTAGTATAGCAGTGTCTACAGTAGTACAATGAAAAACTCATACTGAAATGTAAATGTGTATGGAATTATTTATAGAGCAATATACAGAACCTTAAGTGATTTCATTTATAAAGTAAGTGGTGTTATACACCAGTGTTATACACCAGTGGTGTATTTTTTTCAGATGATTAATTAGATAATTAGTACCCTGCAGCAGCAGCTTAATACAATACATATAGAAGCACTTTTATTTTGTCTCTTGACTGTATGACATTTGCAGGAGCTTTTAAATTGAACCTAACAAAGTCCCAATTTAATTGCTCAGGTAACTTGCCAGGTAATAATGCCATCACATTCACACATTTTCGTTACGTAGGCAGTCTCATAAAGCAAAGACAGCTGAATAAACTTACACAGTAAATAGTATCTTTTTCAAGCACAGAGACAGTTCCAGAGTTCCACTTTCAGAAGCCACCCATTACTTGTAGAATGACTTCTTTGTGTAGCTACCTGGGCTCCAGGTTTATTTTTACCCTCCCTATGTCCCTCCTCATTCTTTAGCTGCTTCAGGAGATGGCGTTAGTTTGGCTTCATCTCTGACAAAAGATAAATGAGCTCTGGGTCTGTGGTGATCCACTATGGCTGCCAGGGGGTTCCAAAATAGCAAACTATTTTTCATATGGAGCGAAGTGATATGGAGTGCGATGCAGCAGGCGCTAACATTTACCATATCATATTATGGGGGAATACATTTCATTCTTACTTTTTTCTTTCTTTTACTTGCAACTTTCTGTTTATACTGGATGAGTGAGAGCTCTGGCAATTAAAATTGATCAATTACATGTTGAGAGCAAGTTTGCATTGGTTATTTACAGAGTTTGTGGTTTAAGCGCACCAAATTAAAACATTAGGTTTAGGTCTAGGTAAAAATTACTAAGCATTTAAGTATTTTAAAATATATACATACATATATATGTATATAATAACAACAAAATGTCATCCTTTCTTCTGGTCTCAGCATTCGTGTGATATTCTCTTTCTCCTACACTTGGAACAGTGTGTAGTAATTAGGGTGAATTTGCAGAACAGCACAGTTGCTTTGATAGAATCTCAAAATTGGTCATTAATCACCTTCTCACCACGAGGCAGAAAAACAACAGTGATGTGTTTTCACAGGAAAAAATGTCCTGTGTCAACAGGAGATTCACCAGCGCCTGCTACCAGCTGAAAGAAACTTTCCCATTTAAATGAGGAGCTACAGAGCTTCCGAGGCTCTTTGAAGAGATGTGCTTGGCACAAACAAGAGCGGCAGCCTCTCCTGTGTTTTTAACAGCCGAAACATCGCTGACACCTGATGGGTGATCAAACACAAGCCATCTCTAACTGAATCCTCATGGGGGCTCATCTTTGTACTTCCCTCTCTTCAGATAAATCTGCAGACCACGCTACTGGGACAACCCTCCACTCAATATTTACTAATGGCTGGGTCACCTGACTGGATGCACTGTGTTTATAAAGGCAAATACATTTGTTGGTTTTGGAGCATTTGCACTCTGACTACAAGCCTGCCGGCGCTTTTTGATGTAAAGCCACCCACGATGTATCAAGTCCCACTATAGATTTCCCCCCCAATTTTGTGAGGGGGTGAGTTGCTGGCTAAATCACCACTGGGTAGAAACAAGCCAAGATGTCTCGTGGGAGAAGAGAAGGTTTGTGGGATGAACTCTTAGTGGTGCTCATACAAAAGGTCAAAGTTATTTCTGCTAGTGAGACACAAGTTTTCCTTCCTCATTCATGTCTCAGTCCTTCTCCTTAATGATCCATCCTTGGTGTAGTGTATGCATACTCGTTAGAGCTTTATTAGCATGAACATTGCAAGAGCAGGCTATCAGATGAAGTCAGACTGGCCACACTGGAGATGTGCTCTGTAAGGGCCTTTGCTTGTCACTGAGGTGAGATGATTTATGATTTATTTTCCAATAACTCCCAGCCTGCTCAGTGCACTGGGCCCTCCTGTCAACATTCACAAGGCATGACTATCCCCCATATCTTCCCTCCCACATCCACTGTACAAGCTTCTATGGTCCTTCCTTTGTCTGTTGAGACAAATTGGGAAGGGCTTCCACAGTTATTAATACAGCTTATTTGTACACATGCATGTCTGGTAATTGGAACAAGAGAGGGGATGGTGGCGAGATTAAAAAGCCATGAATGACAGAGCTCCAGTGGTGTTGGATTCAGTTGCAGGCTGGCAGGCTGTACACACCTGGGCCTCCAGGCAGATGGTGAGGGTTGAGGGTTACATAACACTAGCCTAAGCCATATGTCTCCCAACCACACAGAATCTTTAGGAAGCCCATAGTTCGCCTCTGAATGCAGTCCATGTGAGCCCAGAGAGCAAATGTGTTTTCCTCCTTGATCCCAAACCAGGTGTTCAGTATGCAGCTTCTCTGTGTTTCTGTTGTGAACACTGGCAGCAATACAACTAATAAGTGGATTGTGGTTTGTATATATAATGATTATGAGTACAACAGATTGCCTGATCTTATGTCCAGATGACTGTTGCATTGTAAACAGTGGACTAGTAAACAACTTGATTACATAGAGGTCAAAATATATGATAACTCAGGTCTTATACTGTAATTGTTTACAGATGAAACATATGTCCATGCAGATTTATCTAAGCAACAGTTCTAGTCTAGGCCAATTTAAGTTAATGTAAGTGCCTTTTGAATATTCAGTGTTTTTTACAAAACAAACAAAAAGGCTTAAGAGGTCTGGTTAAAAAATAGAAAAGAAAAAACCTTAAGCAATATTTTGGCTTCTCTGCATCTTATTCTTAACTAATTATCCATGGTAGATTTCCTCATTGTGATACAACTGCTTGACAATGCATGGCTTAAAATACAAACACAGAGGCAGCGTACTGTATCTCACACATAGACACTTTCAGAGTGACATTTGAGACATTTTGGGATTGTTAAAATGCAGAGATGAAGCATCCAGAGGTGATTAGAGAGCTAAATGGGAAACAATAGATGCTGCAGTGGGACAGGAGGATATGATTCTTCGTTGTGTTAATCACAGCGGAACAGCCCTGTCGTCTTCACCAAACAATGCCATAGTGATGTTAATGGCACTGCCAACCATGACTAAGGGTGTGCTTCAAATGATTGATAGCCAGAATTATATCAAGGTGACTTTCAGTCAGTTCCATCAGGTTGTTTGGTGTGATCGATAATAACTGACGAATTATAACATAGACATGCCTGCCACACAAACTCATCAGGTTGTAGTCATTATCTTACTCTTTAATTTGAGTTCAACGCTGAGGAATATTTCATCCTTGTCCGTCAACTGCAACAGATGTACAACCAGCTATTTTCCATTTATTATATTGCTGTATATTCAGTGTTTTAATCTGCACCAATATTCTGTTCACTAATGCAACAATGTGTCATTAATAGTCCCAGTCTGATGTGTAAAGAGCAACACTGGAGCTGGTCACATCCACTCTTAATGTGGATGTATGAGCAGGTCAGGCCAGCTGCAGAGACGAGAGCAATGTCTCTGTCCACTTGGCCCACTGCCCCTGCCTGCGCATACAGTGCACTGTGCCCACAGGCTATAACAACAACACACAAAGCGCGCCCTATGTGCTACATCACAAATGAAAGATCAAACATCAATGTTCACCATAGGCTCTCAGCGCAAGCTGTTAATCACAGTGAATTTAATGTGTTCCAGTTGAGAGATCACCCAGAGAGTACTCCAGTTAAACTGTGGGTTTTCAGAGAAGAGTAAATGCCTCCACATAATAGTGTCGTACCACAGTAGAATTGAATCAAATGGTGTATGATGGCTTTCATTTATGTTCAGTGACTCTCTCCTGCATTTTTTATAAAATCACAGAGTGTAAATTTCTGTTAATAAAAGTCCCAGCACGCTTATACTGCAAAAGCCATTCAGCACAGAAATATTAGTGTGACTTTAAATGCAAATACCTTATGTTTCTCGTCACCCTGAATCAAACTGGAGGCTTTTGCAAAGATGCCGACAACACAGAGTTCACATCTCAAATATGGAAAGACAGGGCAAATCCCAGGACGTGGCAACAAATATCCCAATGGCAGTGCCTCACCTCTTTGAGAGGCTTATGCAAACCCAGGGGGAAGGTGATGGATTTTTTCCCTTACCTACAGTGAGCGGAGCAGATGCTGGAGAAAGATTCTGGACGTCACGAGAAGTAAAATATGATTGCACGTGTGTGTGTATGTGTGTACATGAAACACTAGTTCACTGAGTTCTGGAGTTTCAATAACTTCTGAAATACTTGGAGGGTAAAAAAGGATGAGAGGAAGAGATTACACACCATCATAGCATGAGGAGCTTCTCTCCAGGAAGGCCCAGATCACTCAAGTTATATTTGTGGGCTTGAAGTTGTGTTTATGCACAAAAGCAACTGCATATTGATGAAAATGAGCCACAATATGTTATATTTAAACTGGCAGTATATATTATTGCCAGTGAAGTATTGTTCTTTAATTTTACAAACCAAAAACTCTGGACAATGAATCACATAATAACATTTCTATCTGCATGCCCTTCCAAAAACAAGCAAATAGGGAGTTTAAATTTTTTATTTATTTTTTTTTACTGTTACAAATAATAAATGTTTAAAAGCAAATAATAATTTGTTTAAGTAGTTCTTGTTATTGAGAATCAAACGGTGCATTCTACATGAGAAGATTGTCAATTTGAATACATTGTAATAGCATGATTTACTCATTGTGAATTTATTACAAGAATGCTTTCTGTCTTTGCACACAAGTTAAAAGAAGCTTGATTAACCCGCTCTTTCCTCTGCACACTTTTTGTAAAACACTTAACTTTTCTATTCATATCTAACAATTTTTCAGCTATGTTAATGCGGGCATTGTTTATTTTGAAAAGGTCATTAGAGTTATGAAGAGAAGCAGGCTGTGTAAAAATGATTTGATTGAGGTAGTGGAGGTAGCTCTGGCACAGTGAGTTATGGACATCCAACAGAGAGGAGCCTCTTCATTAGTGGAATGATTAAAATTGATGGGAACCTATGGAGCTCCCGCTCCCCTGAACTCCCTGGAGCATAGCTCTCATTCTGCACTCATTTATTTGGGACTTTGCGTTGATCAATAAAAGGTGCCTGCTGCTCACTATGGGGTCTGGTTGGGGAAAAACCAAGAAAAACCAAGAAAAAGAGAAGAGACTTGTTTTGTTGTTGAAGACAAACATTACCGTCAACAATTCAGGCTTTAGAAAACCTTGGGGAAAACAACAGCTTTGGCTGTTGTCTCTATGTAATTTTCTTTACAGGCTGTCTATTTTAGTCTTGGTGGATTTTAGACTCTTGTTTAGCAACCCACACTCTTTTCAAAATATAGTTTCAAAAACTCCAAGTTTGGTCACACTTTATCCTGAAGAAACACGTTATAAAGACAATAAGTCAACAGTATGTTTATCCTACAGTGACTTTGTTCTCCCGAGTGTGACGTCCTCATGATTGCTCTGTAATGATATTATGGTTTTGATTGTCCTCATTAAGGAAGTGGACAATGTTTGGGTGTTTGTTTGTTTATTTATTTATTTATGTTACTGATAGTGATTTGAAAATCATTGCAAATTGCTTTTTACATTCCAAGTGTTTTTTCTTAGTTTTTTCTTAGCTTTTTCTTAGCTATGATAATATGTTAGTCTATTGTGAAATTAATTTATTAAAGTAAATTGATGCTCTCTCCAGATTACCACAGTTTCAAACAGAAAATGTCAGTCATTTAAGCACATTAATTAAAGTTCGTGCAGCTTTTGCAGACAGCGTAGTACACATGGAAAAATAATCACTGAAAGGAACAGGAATTAATTTCTGTGTATTGGACCAGAGCCAGATAATGGGCAGAGATGCTGAACTGAGTCCAGACTCTCTTTGTCTGTGTCCAGCTCTGCTCATTAGAGTGGTGCTGTGCAGCTCATGGCCCATCGCTCCCCACTGCTATGCGGGGCCTTGCCTAACCAAACAGAGATGATGTGCATCACATGTCAGATGATTGCAGAACATATGAGTTTCTGCAGTGCTTGGCGTTTACAACACAATATACACAATTTAGACTACTTTAAAAATGTAATGTGCAATAGTAAACCAAGTCTTAAAATTACTTGTAAACACTTTGACCCTGTTGCATGTTCAAAACTGATACTGTAATTTCATTATGTTAGTACTTGTTAGTTATGTCAATACTTAAAGGATTTTGAGTCTTTCATTAGTTAAGTATACAAATTCTAAATGGCATTCACCAATCATGTACAGTGAATCTCAATCAACACTAATGCTGGCTGTATAAAACAGAGTGACCTGACCTATACTATATTTTTAGTCACGGTCATTACAAACATTTGTTTTTATTTATTTAGAATTTATTATTTATTTATTAATGATTCAATTGTATTTATTTGTAATACTTTATTAATTTTAATTAATAGTATAAATTTAAATTAAAAATTTATCGGAGTGTGAAGAAACGTATTCACACACACACACACACACACACACACACACACACACACATACAGCTCAGGAAAAAATTAAGAGACAACTGCAAAATTATCAGTTTCTCTGATTTTGCTATTTATAGGTAAATGTTTGAATAAAATGAACATT
>VUQI01025220.1:27717-50708 GCA_015106735.1 Paratilapia polleni | reverse complement strand
CTCTCTACTTTTAAGATTAGGCTTAAAACTTTCCTTTTTGATAGAGTTTATAGTTAGGGCTGGATCAGGTGACCCTGAACCATCCCTTAGTTAAGCTGCAATAGGCTTAGGCTGCTGGGGGCTTCCCATGATGCACTGAGCACTTCCTCTTCATCACTTTCTTTCACTCTCCATGTGTTTATACACCATTTGCATTTAATCATTAGCTATTATTAACCCTGTCTCTCTCCCATAGGTGTCTCCCTCTGCTCTCTTCTGTTTCTCCTCATGCCAAACCGGTCGTGGCAGATGGCTGCCCCTCCCTGAGCCTGGTTCTGCCGGAGGTTTCTTCCTGTTAAAAGGGAGTTTTTCCTTCCCACTGTTGCCAAGTGCTTGCTCATAGGGGGTCGTCTGATTGTTGGGGTTTTCTGTCTAATATTGTAGGGTCTTTACCCTAAAATATTAAGCGCCGTGAGGCGACTACTGTTGTGATTTGGCGCTATATAAATAAAATTGAATTGAATTGAATTAAATCCACAAAGAGCAGCAGTACAAGACAGAAATCACTCACAACATTTTCTACTGTGAGTGCAAGGAAATTTTGAGTAGAGGCTGTGATCATCTAAGTGATTCTATTCCCCATGCTGCACTACTGCATCCGATCTTAGGGTTCCCACACCTGCGTAATATGACTTTAACGCCTGACTATACTCATTTTCCTGTTTATGTGTTGAGGCAAAGTCACCCTACTACAATGTAGGCGGCAGCAAATAGACCTAGTTTTTTTTTTTTTATTCATAACAGATGCTCAAGCTGAGTACATTCATTAGAATTAGAATTTAAGTTGAAATAAAGTTTGTATTCCAGTGTATTAATATTATTTTATTATGATATTAAAATGAGATGAGGTTCAGTTAGCTTGGCAAAAAATCGCTAGTGGAAATGTCCTCCAAAGAGCTACTTTTTAGTTTTATACTTTGAGGACATTTCAGAGCCTCTACTTTTTCAATGTTACTTGAGTAAAGAAGTTGAATCAGTACTTCAGCTTTTACCAGAGTATTTTCTTAAGACAAGTATCTGTACTTCTACTTAAGTGACAAATGTATGTACTTTCTGCCACCAGTACACATTTCATGACTTTTCCTAAAATGGGTCAATTTATCATATCATGAATTTTGGGGTGTGTGGGATAAAAAGAAGAAAGAAATTATGACCCCTAATAATTAGAGTCGCTGACAGAGCCTTTTTGACCCCCACTGAAATCAGTGTAAAATGCTGCACTCAGGTTTTGGGGCAGGCCTGTATTGTTAACATGAAGGCTGCTTTAACATGAGCCAGAGCTAGTGAGATGTGATTGAGAGGTAAATATATAGGGAACTGTAGTTAAACAAAAGTTGAATAATTACTGCTGGGCTGAATGGGTTGCTGATGAGTAACTTAATTGAGTAGAGTTGAGAGTGTGGAGTACTAATCTGAGCAAATAAAGAGTGAAATCTGGAGCAGAGCAGCCAAATCGGATGGATTTCAAACCTGAGGAGCAGAGCTGAGAAGGTGAGGGGGTGCAGGCTGAGGCAGAGCAGTGTGGATGGTGGATGAGAGAGAGTCTGCAGGTCAGGTGAAGAGGAGGCAGATGTGGATGAGATGATAAACTTTCCTTTTTTTTTTAACTTTTGCAATAATTCATTTATTAAAATTTGTTTCTTATTTTGTTGTACCAACTGTGAGGTAAATTTTGAGATGTAAGCAGTAACCTGTTCTGTTTCACATTGAACACTCTGTTTATTTATATCTTCTTTATTTTAGTGTACCTAAATACCACCCATTATTGAAAATGAATTTTTAACTTTTCCATAATGTTTGGAATGATTTGATTCAGAATGTCGGTGGTTTTTTCTTTTCTTTTTCTTTTCATTTCTTTTCTTTTCTTTTCTTTTCTTTTCTTTTCTTCTTGTTTTTCTTTTTTCTTTTTTTTTTAAATTGTCAAAGCTACTTATGAGATAAAACTGATACAATTAAGTCTCATTTCCCAGAGGCATTGTCGTACAGTTAAATATCTGAAATGGCCATGTATAATTAGTGATTATCCAACTTACTATTACCCCACTATTGCTAAGTTGTGTAAAGTGTACAGTGCTCTTGAAAAACAGAGACAATCTACAGTATATGCAATATGCAGGCATTAGCTGATATTTATTTTTAAAAAATAAAAAATAAAAAAAAGTAAAATTGCAAGTGGTATAATGAAATCAATCTTTTGTGTTGCTAACAGAAAGAATAATAAAGGTAATTAAAGGAAAACAAATTCAAGTGAAACCTATTTTAAATTGAAAACTAAGATGGTTTGCAGTGCTTTTGATTACATTATTTTAACATATTAAGAAATGGCTAAATATATGTTGCTAAAAGAAAAATATATATATATTGTAAAAATTATTAAAGAACACCTACATTGTCTGTAGTGTCCTTGTCCTTAATCCCACGTCTCCAAACTGACTGACTGCTGTTGACTCTAAATGTGCACTGATGCTTCTGCCTGTGTTGATTATGCTCACAGTCACAGCAGCTGGACTGTGGGAGCTTTTTGCATGATGATACAGGGCGTTCTGTGGCATAATTACTGGGAACTACAGCAGGCAAAAATTCATTTTCAAATTCTTCAACACATGGGCCAGAATGCAGTATGCAGGGCTATAGGGCTTGTCAGCGGTTTCTAACAACTATGGACACTTTACTTTTTTCAGATCAAAGTTTGGCTCAAACATACAGAAAATAAACAACTGAGAGTTTGGTTAATTAGTATAGAGCTCGTACTGACTTTACACCAGATGAACAATAAGCTAAAGTTTGAACTGTTAATGAAGTGTGAGAACTTAAAAAAAAGGGAGCCCTGTTGTATTATAAAAAGTCCTTTTTCAGACTAAGGATTAAGCATTACTGACTCATTTCCATACCTGCTTGATCCTATCTATCAATTTCATTTGACAGGATTCAAATAACCTGCAAAGAAAAACAGGTGTTGATTCAAATGAAGCAGAATCCTGCAGAAAGTGTGTGCACAGAGCACTTAGATCTAATTTATGCAATTCATTATTTTAATACTTATGACCCCCGTTTGTCAAATTTAGTAATAATAGTGCTATGTTGAGTCAATTTTATGAGTCAGTCATAATTGAGTGAAGATTGACTCCTGACATACACCTCACTCTGGCTCAGATGGAGAGTTTATCGCACCCATTCAAGACAATGCTTACATTTCCACCATTTCAGAAGTTTTCCAGAAGCAGTCCAGTAGTGGCTCTATGCTCCGCATCGCCTAAAATGTCTATTTTTTACAGAATTGATGTCAAGCTGCAAACTGAATTTAAAGATTTTAGGAAGTCAGACACAGGAATGGAATAGATAATCCTGTCAATTTTCAAAATCCAGACAACATGCTCTGCATCTGAAACACTCCCAGTGTAATTTGAAGCTGTGTTAAGAACGAAACAAGACTGCATTGGAAATGCAAAGTCACAGATACCACAGTGTTGGTATATGATTACCATGTTCAGTGTTAATTTAGCATGTTTGAATGGTACAATTACATAATTAGCATAAAACACAAAGTGCAGCTGAGGCTGTTGGCAATGTCAAATTAACAAGCATCGAACCAGAAAATTGTCACCAGTAGTTTTTGAGAAGTTTCACTCACAACCAAAAAATTAAAAAATCAACTTCATGGTTGATATATCCAACCTCCAGGCACCATAAATGCCTTTACCGAACCTCATGGTGAAACATCGACTATGAACCATGAGTAAAGGTGATATATGTGACAGAAAAAGTCATGACAATCATCCGATTGTTGTAGAGACACTCAAAACTAAATTTAATCACCAAGCTTCCTGTCAAAATGTGATAAAGTCGCACATTTATATGACAGGGATATACACAATGTGCTCCACCTTTGACTTTACAAATGTTCTATTAGTTTATCAAATGTGCCGCCTGGATTAAGTGATGATGTGCAGATATCACACAACCAAAACACAAACCATTATAAACATAGTCCATCATTTGATTACAATTATAATTTATTAAACCATTAGATGTGCAGTTTATGCAAACACTATTTGAATATAGTCTTCAAATCTAATGGCCATTCAGCCTGAACATCACCTATTTGTTCTGCGCTTGTCTGTGTAATGCTGTCTTTCTGGGGACCAATTTAAATTGTCAAAGTGAGGAAATATCTGTGTTGAAGATATGAAGACATTTTGAATGGGCCTCACTACTTAAGTAAAGGGCTTGCAAGTTGTTAGAATCAGAATTAACAAATATCTAAAACTAACTTACCAAATACACAGCACACCCAAGCAAATAAGTCTATCATAGAAATTCTCTAGAAATCACCACAAAAGCCTTACAAACCACCTGAAAATATATGTACAATCATCCCAAAAACATGTTAACATGCTTACAAATACTCAATAACCCATCAGTTTCTATATCAGACAAAACTACAGAGCACTGCACACACACATTTAGCAAGAAAGTCATTTAAAAGTTTCAGATGCACAATTGACAATTGATTAAAACGAGGGCAACAAAACCAAAAAATATAAAACACCCACAGAGTTGGAAATGAGCACAACAATGTGTAAAATATTATAAAGCTATATCACATCCTGACACTGTGCACTTCAAGAGGTGTTTAAGCACTTGAGCGCAGCTAAATGTTACTGGCCAAAGCTTTTGGTTTCTTAGTTTTCTAGGCTGAGGGAGGCTCCGGATCTAAACTGTGCATTGACCTGCAGAGAAGAAAAATGTAGCCAACACAGAAGTGCCAAAAACATTACTTGAACTTTTACATGTTGCAGCTATTTGAATATAGCTATGCGGTGACAGAAATAAAAGTGGACCGTTTATCTGCATCTTCCCAGACTGCAGATCCTTTTTTTTTTTTTGTCATGATCAGATTTCCCAAAGAAGTGCTGCATTTACTTAGGTCTGCACAGTGGCAGTTGAACACACTCATGACCAATCTGGCATGATTATACTATTCAATGGCTGAATGTGTACAGCAAGTTGCAACCAAAAATATCTTATCTTATTAGTATTCTTTTTGCTATAGCCTAGCTATAATCTAACAGCCTCTCTAAAATTAGGGCTATAACCATGTAGCACAGATGTAAATGCCCTGGTAACCAGTTACAACTTTGAAATACAGATGCTGGTTGAAAAACAATTTTGAATTTCTCATTTAAAGTGTAAATGCAGGTTGGATATTCTCAAATCCAATCTTTCTCTTCACTCATTGTTAAAACAGAAACATGAGAGTTTTCCTGTCCTGTGTAGATACAGCAGAGGTAACACCAAACAGCTGGGCAGGTTAAACCAGCCTCCACTCACATCAATGACACACTTGACAGTACTGTTCAGCAGAGGTGACTTGCTCAGAGCTTTGGTAACAATGAGCCCAACAAACCACAACCAGCGCAGGTTATAGCTGTGATGGTGTAGAAAGCTCTTTGTTTTGATTGGTCACCTTGTTCCTTCTCTCCGCCTCCTTCCCCTGGCCCTGAGCGAATCAGAACATAGAGAACAGAGAGGCTGCAGAAAGTTATGACTATTATGGAGAGAGCCAAAAGTTAGAACAATGGGATGGGTTTGTACTTAGCTGTTATAGCTCTGCACATTCCTATCAGGATTAGAAACCTGAGCACTGGCTGTGTTTGACTGCTGTGCTTTGGACTGACCCCCGGGCATTTCTTAGACCCAGCTAGATGATGGGGTGAACAACAGCCAGGTAACACTCTACACAGGTCAGGACATGAAAATGAATTTCTCCATAGTAAGCAATTAAAAGAGTGGATCCTACTGGTGCCATTACTGAGTGATTAGTGTTTGTGCCACCAAAGTTGAGGAAGGACCCCAAGACCCAGATCAGCTCCATGGCACCCATGTGGTATGTGAAGACATCAGAGTGACTTGCTGTTTTAAAGGAGTCCTGCTGCTGCCATTGTTGGTGACCCAGGTAGAGGATGAGGGTGGAGAGAGGAAGGCGGAGGATGACTCTCAATGCAATGATGGCAGTGGACTTGTCAGAGCTAACTGTGTAGTTGAAGCAAAAGTAGTCCAGAAGTTCAAAGTGGAGTTCACTGACATATCAGCTATATATGTCATAGGTCTAAGGAGAAAAAGGAATTACAGGGATAAAGAAACAGTGAGTAGGAGGGAAGAATGGGTAGAGTAAAGACAGAGATTTACATACAGTTAAGAAATTGTGACTAAAATAATCCTAGAAGTTTTCATAGTGGTTTAAAATGTTCTGAGCATTTCCTCCAAGCAAGACGCTTTAAAAGCAGAATTTCATTATTGTGATATAAAAAGTATTTGATTTTCATATGATTTTATGACACAAAGTCTAAGACTCTCTCCTGTCAAAAAGATCAGAGAAACAGATATTCATGCTTGAATTTTCACAGGCCTTTTTGGAGGGAAAAAGTCTCCCCGAAGCCAGCCAGGAGGACAAAGGTCACAAACAAAGGCTGCAACAGAGAATACGCATGCTGCTCCAGAGTCAACCTTACCAACAGAAGAACATTGCAATACGAAGGGTAGAGGAGGTTAAACTGAAAAGCTAAAGACAATAA
This sequence comes from Paratilapia polleni, assembly GCA_015106735.1. Taxonomy (NCBI): domain Eukaryota; kingdom Metazoa; phylum Chordata; class Actinopteri; order Cichliformes; family Cichlidae; genus Paratilapia; species Paratilapia polleni. The sequence goes on along the minus strand of VUQI01025220.1, from coordinate 44,094 downwards.
ATGTTTGATTTACTTTTTAACAATACATAAATGGAAAGACTATGTGTTAATTTACTTCAGCATCTACTCTAAAGGTGGCTAGTTATATAAATACACCACATAAATGGTGTTTTGACTCACTCACCAATGGAAATGTCCTTGCTTGGCACCTTTCAACAGATAATGAACACACAGATGTTCACCTAACACCTCAGTATAAGATATTTCATGTCAAAATACTCTAACATGCAGTTGTGTTTTGTCTGTCCATCCATCCATTTTCTTCCACTTATTCTATTCAGGGTGGCGGGTGGGGGCTGGAGCCTAGTTGTGTTTTGTCTTGTTTATTATTTTTATACGGCATCAAGCACAATCACATGATACTTTTCCATAAGTGTTTAGTCAGATGGTACGCATGACTGTAACACTATGAACTAAGTGCTAAAATGAACCATAATGGTTAATTACACGTGTGATAATGTGCATGTCATGGGTATGATCACATCATTTGATGTGATTGGTAACTGAAGTTTGAGGTGATGTACGGTGTACGAGGCATGGTAAAAGTGTGATATTGACCCTGGATTTTCTTGGCTGACTTTGGTTTCATCAGCTGCACGGGGTGTTTCTGTCACTAGCTTTAATCGAAGAAGACTGAAATTTTAGTGATTCATCCTGCTCATCGGCAGTGACACTTTCTAACTCCTTGGTCCCAGGTCCCTGGCATGATATTTTAAAGGTAAAGAATCTCTTTTCTTAAATTTGACTTACACATCAAATCAATTGTTAAAAGCAGCTTTTTTGAATTAAGACTTTTAACAAACTACTAACTGTTAACTAACCTTGAGAAGGTCTTTCTTGCTTTTATCAAATCCATATTGGATTACTGCAATTTAATAAAGGTTTTGTGAACCATCATTTGATAAGTTACCATCACATGAGCAAATCTGCTTATGAGATAAAAATAATTTCCAGTTTGGCACTGTTGTTTGTGAGCAGGAAAATAGCTGTAGTGCTCAGCCTTGATTCATGATTATTAAATTTACTATCACTATACAGACATATGTTTTGTGGTTGTTGATGAATTAAATATTACTATGAAATGTAGTATCCATAAAGCCCAAGTGATTATTTATGAATATTAAAGTCATGATTCAGGAGGGGCATTACTTTAAGAAGTAAAAACAGAGTTAAGGAAAGAGAGCATTTAAAAAATATTACATACGTTATTAAAGTACACCTGCCTGGTCTGTAGTGTCCTTCTTGTCCTTAATCCCGTGTCTCCAAACTCACTGAGCATTGAGCATTAAAGACGTATTTCCAAACCAGTGGCTATGCTTCATTTTATCCACTATATTTGACAGGATTCAAATAACTTGCAAACAAAACAGGTGTTGATTCATGTCCAGCAAAATATGGTAAATGGACTGGTACTTATATAGCGCTTTTCTACTCAGTTTTGTGTACTCAAAGCACTTCATACTACATGCCACATTCACCCAGTCACATGTATATTCATTTAGCACTTTTATCTACACTTAAGTGCTTACTAACATTCACATACACACTCACACTCCGATGAATGCATCGAGGGCAACATGGGGTTCAGTATCTTGCCCAAGGATACTTCGGCATGCAGACTAGGGGAGCCAGGCATCGAACCACTGACCTTCCGATTAGTAGACGACTTGCTCTACCTCCTGAGCCACAGCCGCCCCAAATAAAAAATTAATAAATAAATAAATAAATTCAAAATATCTTTTAAAGACAGATCATAGAGGATTTCCAATTATCTAATTAAAAATTGCAATACACATAACCCAAGCTGTCATTATTATTAGCAGTATTTTAATGACTACAAGTAAAGAGAGGACCGTCATTAGTTTTCAACTTTGAGGTGCCAGGAAAGCCCTTACCTTATCGACTGTGAACCATGAATGTCCCATGAATGTATGAAGTACATATGTGACAGGAAAAGACACAACAGTCAGTCCAATTTTTATAAAAAGTAAAACGTGTTGGATTCCAAAACTTCACATGCAAAACTGATGAAGTCATCTTTTTTACACAACGTGCTGAAATTGTGACATTACAAATATTGTTTGCATCAGTTTCTCATATGTGTTGCCTATATAAACATCTGTACAGAGATTACAGAACCAAAGTACAAACATTTATAGATTGATTCCATCATTTGATCATTTCAGTGCAATAATAATCCATTACACCATCACATATGCACATTATACAGAGACAATTTGAATACGGCATTCAAATTTAATGGCCACCCTGTCTGAACATCACCTGTTTGGTTTTTTTTTGGTTGTTTTTTTTTTTTTTTAAATCTGCCTTTGCACACCACCACAGTGGATTTTGAACCACACACTTAAGATGTGTTTTTTTGACAATTGACAAGCAGTTTCATGCCCAGGTGAGGCCTGTTCCTTTGTTATCTCATAACAAATCAAACAGATAAAAGCTCTGTAGTTGACTCCATGTGTTGAACTTGCATTTGATAGCTGTTCACTGGAACTCTCAATATGAGGACAAAAGAAATGTCAATGGAAGTGAAGGAGGCCATCATTAGTGTGAAAAACCTAACTGAATCAAGCAGAGAGACAGAAAATTAACTGAATGAACAATCTGGTACATTTTTGAAAAGAATTAATGCACTGGCCAGCTCAGCAACACCAAAAGACCTGAAAGACCACAGAAGACAACTAAAGTGCATGATGACAGAATTATTTCCATGGTTAAGAAAAACAACTTCACAACATCTGACCAAGTTAAGAATTAATGTTGAGCCTCCGAAAATGGGGGACTATGTATAAAAAGCTCAGTTAATGCAATACTTTTGCTAATCCCATTGAATTGAAGCAGAATGTCTGCACTTCACATCTTCATCATTTGATTTAAAATCCAGTGTGGTGGTGTACAGAGGCAAGATTATGAAAAATGCATTATTGTACAAAAAATTATTAACCTAACTGTATTTGAGGGCACTGATTTTAACCATCATAGTGAAGACATAGTATCTGCACTATGAAGACATTTTCATTGGGGATCAGTACTTTAAAGGGCTTGAGAGTTGTTAAGTTAAGGTTAGAATCAGAGAATTGACAAATATCTAAAACTACCTTATCAAATACACAATACAGCCAAGAAAAGACCACTAATATCATCAAATGACATAGACATCACCAAAAAAGCCTTAAAGCCACTTAACAATAAGAGTATAATCATACCAAACAACCTTTTTTTCTATACAAAACATAATTGGTTTATAAAACTAAGCTGAATTACCTTACAAACACCTCAAAAAAGCACTACACATTTAGCTCTTTAGTTCTTCACCAGACGTATTGGCTGTTGTATTCCACATAATCTTCTTTCTGGTCAGCTGTCTGTGATCATGTCCACTGTCAAAAGATCTGTTATATATTCTGCTTGTAAATTTTCACTTTTGTTTTTTTTTTTCAAACCTGTGTGAGTTAGGAGTGTGTGTTCTATTAAAATGTTGAGATTCGAAACCAATACACTACATTTTGTGAAAAATTGTTATATAGAGGAACTATTACCTATTTATTATTCACTCATTGTTTAAACGGCAACATGAGAGTTTTCCTGCCTTGCGCAGATACAGCAGAGGTAATATCAAACAGCTGGGCAGGTTAAACCAGACAAAACTCATTTCTACAACACACTTGATAATGTTATTCTGCAGAAGTGACTCGGTCACAGCAGTAGAAACAAGAAGCCCAACAAACCAGAACCACACAGTGCAGGATATAGCTGTGATGGTGTGGAAAGCTCTCAGTTTTGATTGGTCAGCTCCTTCTTTTTGTCCTCCTCCTTCCCCTGGTCCTGGGCGAATCAGAACACAGAGAACAGAAAGACTGCAGAAAGTTATGATTATTATGGAGGAAATCAAAAAGGAGTATAAGGGGACAAAGGTGTAGTGAGGAATGCATAGAACTGTAACACCTATTAGCCCAAAGCATAGCAGCCAAACACAGCCAATGCTCATGTTTCTGATCCTGACCCCACGGGCATTTCTGAGACCCAGGTAGGTGATGGGGTGAACAACAGCCAGGTAACGCTCCATACATGTCAGGAGGTGGAAACCCATCTCTCCATAGTAAGCAATGGAAACAGCAATGTATCCTACTGTTTCCATCACTGAGTGCTTAGTGTATGTGGCACCACAGAGGAGGAGGCTCCCCAAGACCCAGATTAACTCGATGACTGCCATGTTGTAGGTGAAAATGTCAGAGTGGCTTGCTGTTTTAAAGGAGTACTGCTGCTTCCACTGTTGGTGACCCAGGTGGAGGATGAGAATGGAGAGAGGAAGGAGGATGATGACTCTCAGTGCACTGATGCCAGTGAACAGCTTATAACTAACTGTGGAGCAGTCATTGTCCAGAAGATAGTTTGAGGTCGAGTTAACTGACATATTTGCTTCATATGTTGTAGGTCTGAGAACATGAATAAGAGAGATGAATAAGAAGTAAGGAGGAGGAAGAATGGGAGAGAGACAACATGAAACATTTAAAGAGTTGTAGGTAAAACAATCTGACAAGTTTTCATAGTGGTGCAAAGTGGGTACAACCACTGATTCCTTTATATATTTTTCTTATTCCTGTTAAAAGTGGGATTTTTGTCAGTAAGCTGCAATTCCAAGTGCTGTGGAAGGTGATGTGTAAAAAGCCATTCACCATAGCAATAATATAACTATTCCTAAGAATTTGGGAGAAAACCCTCCTTATCTCATTATTTACTTATCTTTATTTATTCACTATTGTCCTTACTTGGGCAAATATATTTAAAAACAACTTGAACATGAGCAAATGTCACTCAGTCCTGTGACAGTCTAACTTAGTGTGTAACTTAGCCAAAAAGTGTGCACATAGGTTCAGGCTGCTGTATAGTAGTTACTGAAAGGGAAGAGAGCTGCAATTACAACCTCTATTCCAAAAAAAGTTGGGACACTGTGTAAAATGTAAATAAAAAATAAATGTAAATGTAATAAATGCAATGATTTGCAAATCAAATAAACCCATAATTTACCCATATTGTATTCACAATAGAACATAGAAAACATATCAAATGTTTAAACTGAGGGATTTTACCTTTCCCTTAAAATTAGCTTATTAACTAATTAGCTATCCACAAATGCAGGTTAAAGCTCTATCAGGCAAAGAAGAACCCAGACATGAACATGATCCAGAAATGCAGCCATCTCCTCTGGGCCAAAGCTCATTTGAACTGAGGCAAAGTGAAGAACTGTTTTGTGATAAACTTGATTTTTTTTTTCTTTTTATTTTGTAAAATATGGAGGGACCATGAAGCTTGTTATCAGCGCTCAGTTCAAATGTCTGCATCTATGATGGTATGGGGTGCACTGGTGCACATGGACCTGGCAGCTTGAACATCTGGAAAGGCACCATCAATGCTGAAAGGTATATACAGGTTTCAGAGCTCCTATCCAGACAACGTCTTTTTCAAGGAAGGCTTTGCATATTCATATATTAGAAGAGTCTGGGTGCTGAATTGGCCTGCCTTCACCAATTGAAAACATTTGGTGCATTATGAAACAAAAATACGACAAAGAAAACCCAGGACCTATATCAGACAAGAGTGGGACAACATTTCTCTCCCAAAAGTCCATCAACCGGTCTCCTCAGTTCCCAGATGTTTACAGAGTGTTATCAAAATAAGAAGAGATGCTACACAGTGGTAAACATGGCCCTGTCACAACTTTTTTGAGATGTGTTGCTGCCATCAAATTCAAAATAACACTTTTTTTCATAAAATGTTATATTTTCTCAGTTTAAACATTTGATAGATTTTCGTATGTTTACATAAGCAAATGTTTATGTGGTAGATAAACATTTATGTACCACAGGCTTTTAAGATGACAGTAATTAAATCATTACTTAAGAAGCCTTTACTTGATCCAAGCCTTAGTTGTCTTAGCTAATTATAGGTTAATTTCAAACCTTTCTTTTATTTCAAAATTTTTTAAAGGAGTAGTTGTAAAACAGCTGACTGATCATCTGCAGAAGAATGGTTTGGTTTAATGGAAGAGGTTCAGACAGGATTTAGAGTGCACCATAACACAGAAACAGCAGTAGTGAAGGCTTATGGGGCGGCTGTGTCTCCAGAGGTAGAGCGGCTTATCTACTAATTGGAAAGTCAGTGGTTCGATCCCTGGCTCCCCTAGTCTATGTGCTGAAGTATCCTTGGGCAACATACTGATGCATTCATCAGAGTGTGACTGAGTGTGTGAATGTTAGCTAAGCACTTAAGTATAGATAAAAGTGCTGTATGACTGGGTGAATGTGGCATGTAGTGTGAAGCACTTTAAGTACTCAAAAACCTGAGTAGAAAAGTGCTATATACTGTAGTTCTGTCTCTGGTAACAACTTGGATCATCAATATTTTGTCTTCCACACCTTACAGAACATTTTAACCTGTTTTCTTCAACACGTCAGAGTTTTTAACATAAGAGTAAAATTCTTCACAGCTGACTCACAACCAGCTTGTTTATTCATGGTACACTAACCATATCAGCTGCATGTGATAGAAAACACACCAGTATCCTGATAAACAGCAGCTGGTTTGAAAAGTCATGTAGAGATCCAGACAGTGTTTGTGATTCCATCAGATGAGTCATATATGTAGAGATGGTGATTTCTGAAAAATTTGCAGTTGTCTCTTAATTTTTTCCAGAGCTGTAAGTACCAGTCCATTTACCATTTCCTACCGTCCTTCTTAGGGCCTCTGACAGTGGACTCATCTCTGTGCTTCTGCTGTTAGGCCTTAGTGCACCATTCAATTAGAATCACCAATTAACCTAAACCAGTGCATGTTTTTGGAATGTGGGAGGAAGCTGGAGTACCCGAAGAGAACTCATGCAGACATCAGGAGAACATGCAAACTCCACACAGAAAGGCCCCAGCCTGATGGTGGATTCAAACCCAGGACCTTCTTGCTCTGAGATGACAGTGCTAATCACCACACCACCCGCATTTGATACCACTAACAATATTTTACGACAAAGACTAGAACACACCATAGGAATTAAGGGAATAGTAATGCGATTGTTTGAATCTTATCTATATGATAGACTCCAATTTGTTCATGTAAATGGGGAGTCTTCTTCACCTTAGAAACCTTATAAATATGGCATCTAATCCCACATTTACTCTAGATGGCATTACTTTGGCCTGTAGTAACACTTTTTGACCATTTTTGGCCAGGATATGTTTTTCAATGTGCATATAAACAAATATGTAGGACTGCTTTCTTGCATTTGCACAATATCTCTAAAATTAGAAACGTCCTGTCTCAGAGTGATGCATTTATTACTTCTAGGCTGGACTATTGTAATTCATTATTATCAGATTGTTCTAAAAGTTCCCTGAAAAGCCTTCAATTAATCCAGAATGCTGCAGTGAGAGTACTGACAGGGACTAGAAAGAGAGACCATATTTCTCCCATATTAGCTGAATATTGAATATTGAATTGAATTTTCTATGTTATATTGTGGATACAATATAGGGTTATGAGATTTGCAAACCATTGCATTCTGTTTTTAATTTACATTTTACATTTTACACAGTGTCCCAAATTTTTTGGAACTGGGGTTATAACTGGATCATGAGCCTGTCTACATTGCTGTACTGGCACATAATATGAGTATATCTCGATACCCCTAGAGTGATCGGAGTGATCTTCTAGTACTGTTTTGTACTGCTTGCAGCTGACAGCATAACGTAGAAACTTTAACAATGTAAAGGACAGCCAATGAAATGAGCCTTTGTACAAAAACATGGCTTCCAGTAATATCAGAAATACTCAGTTGGCATCTAAAAAACATGAAAAAGTGTTATTTCAAAATTGCATTCGTACATTTGGAAGAACTAAGTAGATTCCATTTCAAGTAAGTATGGAGTATCTAACAAGTTAAGCAAGCATTAAAGAACATTTGACTCTTAAAAGTATTTTTATGAATATACAATGTACTTTATGTAAAAAAAAAAAAAAAAAAAAAAAAAAAAAAAAAAAAAAAAAAATTTTTATTATTAAAAAAAAAAAAAAAAGAAAAAAGAAAAAAAAAAAAATCAGCAAAATTCTCGAGTTCTGTGTTAACTCTCAGTGGGGTAAGAATAATGCCAGCCCTTTCACATTATATGTCTTAATTTCATAAAATATCAATATCAAATTTTTCATTGCACAGATCCTTAAGGAGAATTTATTACACTTGTTCTTAAGTCACAAATTCATCCAGCTTTTTAGCTCTGACATTTTGGGGGCTGTAAGGATTTAAAGTGCATCCTTAATCGGAAATGTCTTAATTCTTTAGTGAAAAATTATAATCATGCTAAAACCTCACATCAAAAGCAAAGTGCTTAATGTGTATGTAACTTGAGTTCAAACCACACCTCACTTCATTCAGTGGACAGGACAAAACGACAGAGCAATACTTGCTCCTCAGAGGCTAACCATGTCACAAACCTTAATTCATGTCATTATTGAAAGAACACTGAATAATCAGAAAAGGGATAAAGACATTGCAAACACAAAAATAAAAATCTTCTATGTGTATGTAAATCCATCACTTACTCATTTGCCACAAAGGTAACAATTATCATTTGGAATGGTTATTTGTTTTACTATATATTCACAAAGAGAAATAATAAATGCAAATCAAGAATCCAGGGGATCAGTAAAAGTGCAGCAAAAGATGAGAACGCTCAGTCAAACCAGGGTCAGAAGAGTGTGTGTGTTGATAGTATATCTGGTGACTACTTTTCTTTTTTCTTCAGACTTGTTTAAATGCCATGAACTGAGAAAATAAGACATTACCCCAATTAAACCTAAACGATGATTAAATGAGCATGTAAGGTGTAACAATTCGGAGAAGAGCAACAAAGGAGAAAAAGGAAAATGAGAAGACTAGAACGAAACGACTTCTGAAATAATGTGCTTAAGAGCTCCTTCGTCCTACAGTATCAGGCCTGAGGACAGCTCAGCCAAACATTCGCTATAACTGTCTGCCTGCCTGTGTGCCTCCAAAAGAGAAACGTATGGATCCAAATGCCGCTGGTGAACCTCCATTAGCTGGAGTAGATCTGGGTCCCAATCACACGCATGATCTCCTTCTGCACCTTAGGCTCTTGGGTGTTGATGTTGGCATCTCCTACTTGACCATCCTCATATCTGCACATAGAAAGAACATTTTATATTTCTGTTTAACACCTGGTCTCCCCCCCTATCTATTGCATTCTGTTTGGTGATATAACTGCCTATTTTAATAATATAGTAAATAAAGTTTGCCCTATTTCATTTTAAGATTAAAATTTAATAGAGGTGTTAAAAATAACCATTAAAAAGGACAGCTGAGCTTCTGCTAGTTGCTCCTGTCAAAGGAGAAAGTAAAAAAATGTTTTTAGGAGTCATGTTGTTAGGTCTGACACAATACATCTTTTTGTTTTTAATCTAACCATACTGTTCATGCTGGGAAAAAAACGCAATCACACACAGAGCACAAGATCAGAGTTCAATTATATTTAGCTGTGATTTCAGTTAGATTGCAGGCAATTTCAAACATAATTTCTAACTCAGAAAACAGCAGTGAACATAATGACAGACTTTGGTATCTGGTGGGGAAAAAAAAAAAATCATCATCTTTAAATCACCTTCATCATTATGCAGCATAGCAGATAAAAAATAAACAACACAAGTGATCAACTTTGCATTTAAGAGTGGTGATAAGTGTAAAATTTGATGGGTATGCCAACTTGTTTTTGTGATTATTCAATAATTCTGGTGAAATTATCAAGGTGTTGGAAGTGCAGGAAATACTTACACAAAAAAGAAGCGAGTACAGACATGGTCGGAAACCGGACACACCCAGATGTTACCATGTTTCTGCAGATCCTTTGATGTGATAACTGTTTAAATGGGAGAACTATGTTTTATCAAAGGTACATTACTAGAAAGTGTAGTTTGTACTAACTGTGCTTCTTGTTATTCCAATATTCTTTTGATTGTAGCATTAGTGTCATTTTTGTTATTATATAATACAGCATAAAATGCATCATAGCCTAAGTGCTAAATGCTCTTATTATCCAAAGTGATGTCTTTATTTTTATTGTCTTCTTCAGTAATAGCGGTGATCATATTGCTATTCCTTCATAGCAAGAATAATTGTACATTATTACATAGTCACGTCATAAAGATTCAGGCTGTAATGGCATTTTATTCCTATTTTTCTTGGTCAAGGTTTTTCAAATTTAAAAGGGACTGACTACAAATCGACAAAAACACAGTTTTCATATTTGAAGGGATTTTTAAAAAGCTAATTAATTTTTTTTTAAAAAAAGCTACATGTAAATCAGTTTAACACATATTATACCTGCTGCATGTTATTACCTTCACAAAGAGCGATACAGTTCAAGTTTCGACTCTGAAGAAACCTCGACTGGATTGGACGGCTCTGTTGAAAAAGAAAAAGGCAAAGGCTGTAGATTAGTTGTTGCATGACCTAACTGAAGTATCAAGAGGACACATGTAACATTAATGATTACAAACACTGAAACCAGATCCAGGGTGAAGTTAGAAGTGTTTAAAGGATGCAAAATATTCTGAAATACATTCTGCCTTTTGAGCAGCAACTCTCATCTAACAATAAATGTTATTTTGAAAAGAAATGGTAGAGCTCTTTTATGAATTCAGTATAATATAAATGAGGCTCTCCAATGTCTCTCACCTGTGGTATAGTGTTCATGCGGTTATAGCGCTGCACTAGTTCATCTTTGGTGGGCATGCGGTGCTGTCCTTTCCCCATTCCTGCAAGAAGCAGCACACAGCCAGAACATTACCTCAAGTCAACCGACATCTGAAACAAAACTTTCTATAGTGGCCTTGAACTCCTCGTTCACCTTGCCCACAGACCCAACTTTAATATGAATTTTACCATCCTAAATGCTACATAAAAAAAAGAAATAAATATTAAACATTTTTAGTATTGTGAAACAGTTCAAATAGTACATGCTTTAGACTGTACCTATAGTAGAAATTTGTGATATCTTAAATAAGGTTCTTAGAGAAGTAGCAGGGGAAAATAAAACCAAGTGGATATAATGCCAAAAACCATAGCATTTTTTCAGTCTTTAGATTCAAGAGTTCAACGTCCATTCTTCAAGTTAGGATATGTTAATAGCTGCCCCCCACTGGGTACATGCTGACCTGATGTCAACATTATTATCAAACTCTGTAAGACTAAACATCTCTGTACCCCCCACATGACAAAGAGAAAAACAGATGAAAAGCCAACAAAATACGAAATAAGACACACAAACCCAATGACAACCTTATTTTATACAGCCACAACATGAAGCATGGCATGGCAGGTGGCACACAAGCTCAGAGGCCCAAGACCCAGCACCCAAAATGGAAACACAGTACAGCACAACAGGATAACATGGCAAGCACCCACATGTGAAAATGGAGTGTTCTAGGATGTCAGTCAGGCCATGTAACAAACGCAAAGGATACTCAGTGAACATGGTGGAAAAAGCGAGAGGGGGCCGTTGGGGTCTGAATGGTGATGAACCGTTCCTACCTGAGTATCCAAAAGATATGCTGGAGATGGGGCTCAGATAGATGCCCTTTCCATACGCTGCCCCATGCAGCTTGGGTTTGAAAAGAGCAGGAAGGAAGGGTCACTGAGCAGGTGCACAGGACAGCCTTACATATATACACACGGATGTACTCACACATACAGTGCAATTCATATCAGACCTACTGTACTTAAATCAGCCTACAAAAGCCTATAAATATCAGTGTTTTTAATGTTTATGTGACAGTTCACCTCAACATCCAAGCATACTAAATATACCCACACATACATGTGAAAATATAAATTCTGGACAGTGGAAAGCAAAGAGCCAAAGAAAGAAAAGATAGTTCCAGGAAACCGAAGCAATTCCTATACAGTTACATCCACAAACTTCTTTCTGCATTATGTATTAGAGATCAAGTGATGCTCTTGAATTTTGTGTGTGAAATATTTGCACAAATGTTCAGGTATTCAAGTAATGCTTGCATGAAATATGAAATGTAGACGTGAACAGAAAGATGACAAAGTATAAAGATGATGAAAATAAAGTGAGCCTTCACTCACGAATGTCTGCAGTGAGGAAAACAGAAGGGCCACATGTGTAACATGGACAAGCATTCATAAGCCACATTATAACCAAAAGTAAATGTAAGAGGAAGAACAAAGAGCAATTTGATAGTTTGGGAATACATGAGGGAGACGGGGGACGGGGGGAGAGACATTGTACATCTGGAAGAAAAGAAAAGGAACAAGAGACAAGCGGTTTTGTATGATGGCTGGAGCTAGAGGCAGACTCAGTCCTCCTCCTCCTCCTGCTCCTGTGAAACACAATGACAGAGGAAGAATGTCAATGCTCAAGGTGAAATGGAGAGGAGAAGGAGGCAGACAAGCACCAAAGCAAGATCAAAGATGGAGAGTTCAAAAAGTTGGAGAATAAAGAAGGCATAAATGAAACACATCAGCCTGATAGAGCCATCGTGGCCAAAAGATCCTTGAGATTTCAGATTTAATTGTGTTTAATCTATTTTCAGGACAAGACTGTCTCTCCCAAGCAGCAGTCTTTATCAGCCGTACTGTGCAAACAAGACAATCTGTGCTCTCTGATGCTCAAATCTTTTTCCTTGTTTTTTAAATGTATCTTTAAAAGACCTGGTTTATTACAATTAGAACAAAATTAAAAGTAAGGACAGATGCTGAAATTAATAATAATAATAAAAAAATAAAATAAAATATTGTATGATATTCTTCTTTCCTGGAAATAATCTCCAAAGTTCTTATATGGTTATTTGTTACACTCTGGTAGTTTTAAATAAACATTTCCATGATTTATGGATACTATTTGTCCCAGCTTTGAGTATATATTGAGTAGTGACAGTTACTAACCTTTCAACAGACGTCCCTATTCACTCTGTTGAAGGCTGTACTCACTGCCACAGAACTTGTCCTTTCCATCCTTTAATTACAGATCTAACCTACTCAGTGCTCTAGATGGTTGACCCCAACAGGACACAAAGGCAGCCTCCTGACATCTCAGCTGACACCACAGCCCCCTTCCTTTGTCCAACAACAGGAAGGGACTGTCTGCTGCTGCCGGCAGAGCAGGCAGAAAGAGGCCGACACTGGCAAGGAAAATCTCCTAGTGTGCCCTGCTTGCTAAAATGTCAATTGCAAAGCTGACGAAAGGGAAGCTGGCATCCATTAACTGCAAAAATGAATCAGCCGGACAGCAAGCCTGCTTTGTGCAAGGGCAGGTTTACTGTCCGAGAGGAGATGCATCGTAAATTCCAGATAACTGCCAGGGTTACATACCTGCAGTTTGGTATAAGAGGCATTGACTAGTCCATTTCTCAGAACAGAGTGCCAGTTCTCTATATGGGAACCACTAGAGCAAGTGTAGAGAGGGAGAGATAAGAAGGAAAAGATAAAACAAATACCATGTGAATATAACAGCCAAGATAACGGTGTGTAACCACTCATGTGTAGTGGCTTGATCTATGCTGTCCAAGAATGGAATAAAACAACATTTTGTTGTCTTTCCACCAACATCTTGGTAAAATATGCTGTCACTATTGTTTTTTCTTATTGTATTTCTCTTTTAAAATTATTCAGTTTTCATGAACTGGGTAGTTGAATCACTTATGTTATAACTGGCAACAGAGAGCAGCAACAAGAATGAGCAAACTGATATTATATATACACTTGTATTTATTAGTATGTTATTTACTGTATATGCTGATTTTGTGGAGTGTAACTATTAGGTAAAAAAGAAGTACAATGGTTAAAAAATGTATACATCTTTTGGTTTTTAGTATTACAGTTTTTGCTTAATTCATGAAAAGAGATGATACAAGTTCTCTTCTGCCACTACTACTACTGTAGTCTTCTCTTTATACTGCTTGTGCAAGGATATTTGAGGACATTCTGTTACATTCATCACAATCATCCAAGTTTATATCGTTTAATTTAGTACTAAAAGATACATATCAAAGATGACAACCCATCACTGCTGCCTTTTAGTACGAAGAAGTTATTTTGATTGCATCTTCCAATACAGGTGTAGGGACATCTTAAAATAAAAACAGTCACAACCAGCGTCATTGGTGCTGTTATTTTTAAGTAGTTTTGTTATTTTTAAGGAAAGGAAAAGTTCACCCCTAAATTAAATTTATGTATTTTTGCTCTGGCTTGTAGTACAGTTTATCCATGTGGATTGTTTTGGTGTGAGCTGCGAAGATTTGTAGATATCAGCTATAGGGATCTCTGCCTTCGCTTTAATATAATGGAACCAGATTGCACTTGCCTTGTGGTGCTCAAAGCGCTAAAATACATGTGAAAAATCTCAGCAGCAACATCTCTTTTCAGAAATCATGACCCAGTTACTCAAAAAAAAAAAAAAAAAATACAAACCTTGTTGCAGCAGCTATTTTATTTCCACTGTCTACATCTTCCAAGCAAAAGAAGTATGCCACTAGCTGACTTTACAGCTCAGCTTAGGGGGGACGCCATTAATGTTTACATCAATAACTCTCACTAGCATTAGCTCTCATCAGGACAGCGAGGTAAATACATTTCCCACGGTGGGTGCCATGATCTGCACAGTGATACGTTTGGTGGGTGTAGTTCAGTAGAAAGAAAATAGTTTACAACAAGGATTTTGGATTTTTTTTTGAGTGACTGGATCGTAATGATTACTAACAAGTGACTTTCCTGCTGATTTATTTAAAATGTATTATTTGGTGATTTGAGAACCATGAGGCAAGTGCCATTTAGTTCTTTTATATCCGAGACAGAGTGTTTTTTCTTTTCAAGTGGACATGTCTACTGGGCAACTCACATCAAAATAATCTAGATGGATAAACAGCACTACATGCTAGAGGAAAAAATACAAAACGTGAGGTAAACTATCTTTTTTTTTCCCCAAGTAGATATATGTTTCTATTTATATCAATATAAAATGATAGCAGCCAGGCTAAATTAAGTATTTGGCATTTTCCTGGAAATGATTAAATTTCTAGTATGAACCAGCATGAAGCGACACTGTTAGCCCTGGTGGTGCATTTGTTGTACCCTGCAAGTGCCCAGATGGGTTGTGAGTATCTAAAATATTCAGCACAGCCCCATCTGCTATGTTACAAATCTCTATCTCACAGATATTGCTGGCTCCATGTGCTGGCTAAGAAAGGTGGTTTCTCATTCCAGGAGAATGACCATTGCTCTGTGCTGTTGTTTGTTATGGTTCCACAAAAATCTGCTAAAGTGGCCCCTTTCATCAACAGCATAATGACCAGGTGTTACACTGAGACATGTTCATGTTTGACAAAGTGTACTGCTCCAAAGCTAAATTATGGATACATTTTTAGCAGCTATGCTTGATTTGACATCAATTATTAAAAGAATTTGACTCCTTAGAAAGTATTTCCCCAGTAGCCACAACCTTATAAATATAATAACCACTAAGTGTTTTCTGATATTTTAGTATGGCCTAAATGCTTTTACTTCATAAGCGTTATAAGCTGTAAAATTTTAAATTCATTCAATGAAAACACGTTAAATAATTGGAAGTGTAACTCACTGGAAGGCAAAAGTGCTGCCATATAGTTTCTTGGCAGTGCGAAAACGAGCTTCCTTGGCTGGGGGGCTGCTGAGCAGCAGGAACTGGTGGGAGGTGTGCATGAATTTCAGTTGCTGTTACAGTGAGATCATTGACACAGGAGAGAATGAGAGAGACAAGTAGACAGACAGAGAAAGAGTACAAACCATCAAATTACACAATGCAGCATTCAAAAATTTTTATAGACGGGACTTAAGGCAATGCTGTTCTGGTCTCTTACCCTACTAAGAGGAAGCTTGACGATATGTGACCTGTTACTGGAAATAATCCTGCAGAAACATAGAGAGGAGATAAAAATGGTAATAAAATACATTGTAACATAATAGCATTGTGTTACCACTACAATAGACCCTTCTCACAGCAGACATTTTAACTTGTCAAAGTAAGGACAACACAACACTGAGGATGTTTTCTTTTTTTCCATTTCGAGTGTCCAAGTGTGCCATGGCAGTGTGACAGTGAGCTGAAGTACACAACACCAGGATGCCAAAGCCTAACACACAAAGCAGAGCAAAATGGTTTTTGGACCAGATTCTCTTTAGTCACCATTGTAGCAGGGGATGGGCCAAAGGGTCCAATTTGTCCATCTGTTTCTTGATCTCCAGATATGAACCCTGAAAAAAAAAAAAAGAAAAAAAAAAAAAAGAAAATACCATTG